>OZ010600.1:39805577-39870577 GCA_963932145.1 Acanthosepion lycidas | reverse complement strand
CTCCCATTATTGTTTTTTTTAAATTGACGTTTACTGGCATGGGTTTTTGAAAAACTTTAATAAAGAATATGTGCCTGTCGACAGAGCTTCAATCTCTGCCCTCCTCATATCAGGAAAGCCGCCGTAGGCTTGCATCACGGGAAAGCAGGCTTTATTACGCTTTATAAATTTGATGTTCTTCAGAAGATAGAATTATATTTATCATGTTTGTTGGAAAAATTCATAGGCATTCTTTGAGGCATTCTTTGAGGCATTCATAGGCATTCATGATGCCTACGTATCGACATATCTGATTTGTTCGGTACCACTCTGTATTACATGATGATAAATGTTGAAATTTAGCACCTAACTGAACTTTAATATAAGAGAAACAATACATGGAAACTCACTGAATCTAGAAGTATGAAAAGTACAAGGGATAGAAAATATGAAGAATAGAGGACTGAGCAAAGAAAAGTAGATGAATAAGTGAATGGGTTATAGAAGACAAACATATCAAAAGCTAATATCATGAACTTTGATCTTGTGCTAGCAAAAAGCACAGAAACTGATGGTACCACAAATATTACATGAAAAAAGCATATATTTTTGAATAAACAATACAGAAATACTGATATTAAAGAATTTATCCTATTGTCAAGATCAAAATTGCTGGCGTTAATGAAATGTTCCACGCGCTTTGAAAACACATTACACTGAAAACTGCTGTTTAAATAGACATGCAGTTTGAACTGAAACAATGCATGATGGGTAGCCGGATATAACGGCAGATGTTACACGACATAGAAAGTAAAAAAGGGCGGAACTACCAAGGAAAGAAAATACGATATGAAGACGACGGAGATAAAAGGACATAAGTATTTTTCTTTTAGATTCGAATATTTTAAAGGTGCACGTGTATAAGTCCTGAATACAAATGCATATTAATAAAAGAAAAAAGAAGTCGTTAGTTACAGCGGGATAAAACCTCCTTCTATCACCATTTGTAATACCTCAATTTGACCTGGGAAACCTCTGAGGGATATGTGCACAGTAGACGACCTTCATATTGGTAGTCATTGAGAGAAAATCCGAAAAAAGTTTCTCTCTTCTTTCCTTGATGTTATTAAACCATTTCTTGTATTGTCGTATAATGATATTGGATCCAAGCCAGTTTCCGTTACTTAATAGTCGATAGAAGTGGTTCTACCGGACCCCATAAGTGACTCGACAAGATTCTTTATGCCTTCATTTATCATGTGCACCCTATACGAGATATGAAGTATTTTTTTCAAGCACTTGGTTTCTAGTGATTCTAATCTTCTTTTCTCTCCTACCATCAAAGTTTATGTCTCACAACCATACAGCAAGAGGGTTATGGCTAGTGACTTGAAGAGCCTAAACTTGGCAGCTGATATTGATCTTCCATATTCTTTCCAGCTTAGCAATCGCTACTGTAACTACACCGATCCATATTCCGACTGTCACAATGAAGGTTCTCTCTTGTGTTAGACATCGACACCTAAGTATTTAAACTAACTATTAATTAAAAAGACAGAATGCATGAATGCAAGGTGATGAGCAAAAGTGGGTAGGTGAGTGATTGGTTTTTACCATGAGATATGCATCCGGAACACCAAAAATAAGCAAGTTTAGAAATACAACTAAACAATGAAATAAGATATGACACATTTATTCGAAGGTGCATAGGAATAATAAAAGACAATATTTAAAAACTGAGTACTGTTCGAAGAGATCAAAAAATAATATGAAAAACGAAGTTAAAAAGAAAGTTACTTTACTGCTATTGTCTAATCTCTGATATGGCAGTGAAAGTTAGACAATTTCGTCGCAAAGAATTGAAGCACAGAATATTGAGAATGTGACGGAACATGTAACATAAGGAAGTTGTAAGGTTGATCAGAAACGAGAGAAAAAAACAATCAGAAAGAGACAACTGACATTTTGAATCTATGAAAAAAAGTCACAGGAAAAAATCACGGGTAAACGTCATTGGGGGAAAAACACATGAAAAAAGAAACAGGAAAATGTTAGCACTGTTTCTGCGTCTTTCTTTTGATAGCCTTTTATTATCTTAGTCCTAACCCTAGTATCCCTAACTCTATTCACTAACCATAACCCTGAAGACAGCGTGAATAGTGGAAATCTCGGATCTCAGTGCTGTTGTGGATCATCAATACTTGGATTTAGGGGAAAATAACTTTACACTTCCTGCCATGGAAATTATTGATAGTAATAAGCGTGGTTCAAAAATCTGCTACAATGTATATAAAATATATCACTTGCAAAACCAAGTTATGACTTTTTTCCCCTGACCTTATTACCGGCCACGGAAATCTTTGAGATACATAACGAGAGAAGGCTTTAATTTAACGCATCAAAAGCAAGAGTAGCAGATAGAAAAAAAAGCCCGTAACGCACTTAATTAGTCTGTGCAGATACAGGCAGGAACAAGTAAAATAAGGCTAATAAATCAGAAAGTATTGCGGCAAGTAACAAAAAACTACTATGTACTGTGGAGAACTATGATCGTTCATGCCATAAAGGGACACGATATATAGAAGCGATTCTGTATGTGTGTGTGTGTGAGAGAGAGAAAGATTATGCTTCCTCAGATAATCCGATCACTCATTTTATTAATTTAACTGGACAGGTGTCTGACCTAACTAATGCTCTCATGTCTGTATTACATGTCAGCTTATATTTTGCTGAAGAGGTCGGTGCAGCATAATCTATTTTCTAAAATCCGCGTCTCTAATGGCTTTTGCGTGAGCTTGCGTCGACGTAACTATTTATAGTGTAAGCCTTCAAGCCTATTCATTAAAACAAATATCTCTCTTTCCAAGTGAAGGAAATAAAAAAAAATGCGATCGAAAATTCACTCCTTGTTTCAACTTATATAGAGTTGTGTGCAAGATGGCGCCATTCACTTAACGTTATCCAACATGTTCATTATCCTCAACCAATAAACGATTCACGTACGCTTGTCTGTACATGAGCGGGTGTGAATCTATAAATGTCGGTCTAACTATCGTTAATGGTATTTTTTCTCGCTAACGAATTTGGAAATGTAAAACATAGGTTTACGTCTTTCTTTACGTGTTTGAAAAGAAACAAAAAACATGAAACCTACTTCTGCTTGAAGCGGCGACAACTGCAGGGGATTTGCATGCAAGAACTGGAAATTAAATGGTCCAACAGTCATAAAGAAAAGCTGCTTTATGTATATCAGAATCTCGCGCTTGATGTTTGTGTTAGTATCTCTTTCTTTCTCTTTCCGTATTTCTCTCTCTTTCCTTTGCCTCTTTCTCTCACACTATCCAACCGATAATACCATGATTGGCGATGGGAAAGACGACATTGAAGTCACTCGTCTATAACTGGTTTGGTCGATGTCATTTTCCCAATATTTTCTATCTATCTATCTATCTATCTATCTATCTATCTATCTATCTATCTATCTATCTATTCAATTCGTATTCAAACTTTCATCAATAGACAATGGAATGTAAATTAACTCTTAGTGACTAAATCGATTCATTTGCGATTTCTGATTTTTTCTCTCTCTTCACAACATGTTAACTCGTTCCTTCTCTTCAGGTGAATGTTTTCTGTATATCATCTTTGCTAGTTGTGTCCCTGATTAGTGGTTGATTTACTTGACTCACCCCTCCCCCACCACCACAGAGTCAGGTTGTGACACAAGGTCAGTTTTTAACGTGGGGACCGAGTTGTCTTCACTCGGGTCGCTGGTCTTAGCTGGTCATAGATTGCCCAAGCTGGTCTAAGGTAGTCATAGCTGGTTCAAGCTGGTCAGAACCGACCCAAGCTAGTCATATCTGTGATACTACCAGCGCAGGGACGGATCCCTGTGACCGGTTAATATCAGAATGTCTATACCACTCGAGAGAGCGGTTCACAAACTTGGTCTCTGATGAGTGGTGTTCTACTGTGAATTCCAAACAGAAAAACTCTCCATCCCCCACCCCCATAAAAACCGCGAACTGGAAATGAGAAAGCTCCGAACATAGACGGTTCGAAAATTTATGCAAAATGAAGATAACATTTCATATAATATGAGCACTAACTTCAGTATATCCGCCGATAAAATTAACACAATGATTCAATATGGAATTTGGATATGTGGTATTAAATTCACAGGTCCATAAGAAGGAATAAACACACAAAACAATTTCATTAAAAACTGTCATAACATTATAGATTTGGGGTAGTTTTCATAATGCTTCTTGTAAAGGGGTATAACATAATAGATATATAGATGGTATATAGGTGTAGTTACACCTTCTAAGTAACATTTAAACATGAAAGGATTTGTTCCTAGTTGGGTACCAACCAAACTTTTATTCCATTCGTTATCCTTTCCTCTTGCCAACCTTAATTTTCGCTAACCTTAATTTTCATTGTTTTCTATTATATCACTCATCTTGCTCTGTTCTCGGGTCCAATGGAAAGAGTACTGCCATTCCTAGTATTATTCTTTCTTTTGTCAATTCGGCAATTCTGAGTTTGTTTTCGAGCTATTTTCTTAATTTGCATATTTCTCGAAATTCTTACCTCTAATTATATATTCTTCGTACACCTTACATTTTAAACATATCGGAAAAGTGCTTTTTATGTTTCGATTCTTGTTAAATGCTTCTTATCCTATCGCTCTATGTTCTTTTATTTCTTTTTCGTGGTCTTTTTTTTCCCAATTTTATTACCTGCCCTAAATTTACGTTCTCCTGGATAAATTCTGCTCCTCTTGTAACCCTTTTTAATTGAACATTGCGTTCCGTTTATTTCTATTCATTTTTAAGCCTAAACATTCTGTATTCAAGTCATTTAGCATTTCTAATAATTCGTCTGATGATCCTAATTTTAGTAAAATGTTATCAGCAAAGAGTGGGTGGCTCAAATATTTTTGAGATCACTCTATCTATGGCAGATAAAAATCTAGCTCTAATAACATGCACGATCATCAATGACTTATTTAAAAGAATAAAAACTCATTGCAATCACCCACATGATATTTGGCCAATATTTGTACATATATCATGTACCGAATACGGAATTCAGATCAGGGTGGTTTGAGAATGAACCACTGTAATATAAATGAAAAAAGGTTAGCAGAGAAAAGAATTCATTGAGCAAACGTAATTATTTATCATTAATTTTTTTTAATACCAATGCTATCTAAAAATTATCGATGTAAATATTTTTAAAATCCTATAATTCAAGTGATATATCATTTGATTTATATATATATATACCGTTTAAATGTGTCAATGTCTGCTAACTCACTCATGTCTTCTCTCTCCCCCCTCACTTACTCACTACGTTAATTTACATATGTTTAATACGGCCCGTCAAAAATGTGTAAATATGTGCTTATATATTAGAATCTGACTGCGTTTGTTTTACGCGTGAGTTTAGGACCCCATTCACACACCATGAGGATTAAAATGTATACATTGTAAAAAGACCGGATATTCAATATAGCTAAAGTAACTTCAATGAAAAAATAAATTGAATAACACATATATATTTCTTCTTTTCTCCTCAGTAATTTTATAGTTGTAAACTTAATAGCGAATAAATGTTAAATTTTGATTTTGTAATTAGCAGTTTTAAATTTTAATATTAAATTTTATCATATAATTTAGTAATTATTCGTTGGAATAAATTCTTTTTTAATACTATCCATATTTTAAACATCTGAATAGATATTATAACATGACTTCGTTATCAAGCATTTTTGAATTTTCCTATACTTGTGTTTTGATTGGTCCATCTAGCCTTTGTAACAACTTTTTCCCCTTGCGTAGGACTGATAATTAATTTGAAACTTTTAAAACCATTTATTTTACATTCAACATCATCACTTGATAAGACACCGAGGGTGTTGAAACAAAATGGCTATTTTTGTAGTGATTTTATAACATATTTATGTTATAAATTTTTTAAAAATAAATAATTATATCTGCTCTACTTTGTATTGAGCACTCTTTTAAGAATATTAATTGTTGGTTATTGGAATTCATTCCATATACACCAATCATATACTTGTATATATATATATATATATATATATATATATATATATATATATATATATATATATATATATATATATATATAATATCAATTCATCCCTATATATAATATCAACAGTTTAATATATATATATATAAATTCATCACTATATATATAATATCAACAGTTGGAAGGAGGTGGTTGGGTTATTTTTTTTATGTCACGATAAACTAGCTCCCAGACATGTCATCCTACGATTGTATAAACATGGCAACCATAAATGTATTATTGATGTAGCCAAGTATGATGTTCTGATTTGTTGAAGTATACATAAAGTTATCAGAAACAAAATTTAATTTTCTTTATATTCAGGAAGCTCCTTAAAGTAGTCAACAGATAAAATTAAAAATATGGAATATCTATTTCTATTTACATTATTAATTATACTGAATAGACAGCAAAACATAGCAATATTAAAGTTGAATAAATGAAATAAATAAAATACCCGTATTGGGTGGATCATTATATACTAAGAAAATAATCGTTATAAACTTGTGATACGTAATTGTTTACGAAAATTTTTTAACTATATTTTAAGGTAAACGATAGACAATACCAGCATAATACCGTTAATTCATTTCCTTGGTTTAATAGAACTTTTTTGTTAGCAAACTTGATAATATGTATTTTTTCTTGTAAACACAGGAAACATAGATCATGTAAGTATTTACAAGTTCAAGTTTATTTAATATTTTACATTTTACAATAGGGGTTTTGTTAACTTCTTTTAAGTACCAAATATACTTAGAAGGGCGGCGTTCTATTGTGCTACGCATTGTTGTTCAAAGACACCACATTTTGATATCATCAATTTTTAAAGAATTTCTGGTACTGCCGATATAAATATTTTATCTGTTGTATTTTCTCTGAATGAAATATTACTTAGGTAAACAAGGGATTGAGTTTGACATCTATTTTGTAATGGACTGTTGTGGTGTCCCCCCTTCTAATGAGTCTATTATGGACTTTTCCGCTTACTATAAAATTACTAGGAAAGTAAGCCTCGGGGGTTGAGTAGTCTAAATTGAACGCTAGTCAACCGTCGCACACTCGCAATTCGTGTAATACTCTTCTGTTTAATACACTATTTATCTGCAACCTCTTGTTTTGTTATTTCTTATCCATTTACTTGGTTACAAGATCTTGACGACGAAGGATTCGAAGAAACGGTGTTCACGCTAAATCATAAAAATTTTTTGCCAGTGTCTACACACTAGTGATGAAAAGAATTCTACATAAAACTCTACGGCAAAAGGATATCCAGTGTTAATTACAACACTGTCAGCGAAAAAAAAGAAATTCCGCAAAACAATAGGATTTCTACAAGTTCAATTCTGTGGTTGGGAAGAAGGTGAGTGAGCCTTGTTATTTTTGTCTATTCCAACAAGAAATTAGTGTTTTCACTAGTAGGGTAAAGTAAAAATTTACCCACTCTCTCGCTTTTAAAATTTTCTAAAAAAGCATTGTTCAAGTAAAACGGACTTATTGTTTGGTTAAGTGAAAAAAAAAAAAAAATCCCCCCGACTTCTTTTCTTAATTTTTCGTACCAGCGCAGTAAAATGGACGAATTTAAATGTGTAATGCTAGAGTTGTTAAAAAACCAACAGAAACAACAGCTACTGTTGGAACACAAATTTCAAGAAAGACAAGAGAAATTCCAACGAGAAAAATGTTAAATGAGCAAGAAAATAAGAAACTGTACCTAGAAATTCTGGTTAGACAATAGTAGCTTGAGGAATTGCTCCTTCAAACACAGCAAATGCACTTATCCAACAAAAGCAAAAATGAGGACAGCGAAAACGCGTTCTCTCTACTAAAATTTCCCTTGTCAGACCTTTTTTTTGACCGGAAGTGCTATTGAAAATTTCATGTACGCTCCTGAAAAAGAAATTACGTTCGCTTCGTGTTTTAAACGTTACGAGGACTTATACAATACGGATTGTGCAAATTGGGATGACCATAAAAAGGTTCGCCTACTCCTCAGGAAATTAGGCACAGTAGAATATACTAAGTTTGTTAATTATATTTTGCCTAAGAAAACCAGAGACTTGAAATTTAAAGAGGCGGTTCAATCATTAACAGAATTCTTCAGTCCAAAAACGTCACTGTTCCACAAGCGTTAGAAATACATGAATCTCACCCGCAACGAAGACGAAGATTATACTACTTTCGAGAGTGGAGTCAATAAACACTGCGATGATTTCAAATTGGCAGAGTTAATTTTAAATGCTTGATTTTCGTCCAGGTTTTGATCTCAGTGAAAAATATCGCCCAAATACGTCGGAGGGTATGTAACGAGCATGCGCGAAAGCGTCCTCGAACTGCGTGTGTGTGTTGTCGCCAAGACACCTTGGAGTACCATAATGAACTCGTCCGAGGACTGCAAGAAGACTCGTGAGTCGTTTGGCGTCTTTTCTTGGGCGACAATTACAAAATATTTCCCTTGTCAGACCTTTTTTTTGACCGGAAGCGTCGAGATTTTTGGATTCTATTTTGCAGATTGACGAACTTGTTTTGTTGCTTAATTCGACGAACTTTCTTCGGCCCACAAGGATTTTCTTTTGACGAACTTGTTGTTGCTTAATTAACGAACTTTCTTCTGTAAAAGTTATTTCTTAAGTTTTATTTTTCTTTCTTTCATTTCTTTTGTTTGATTTATTTTTTTGTTCTGGGCTTCGGCCCACATTTTTATTTTTTATTTTAGTCCAGTTTGACAAAGTCTTACCGGATTACTGCTTTTTATTTTTGTTTATTTCTTTTCAATTCTCGTTTTTAAAAAGTACCGTTTAAGAAAAGAGAAAAAGAAAAAAAGTTTGGTTTTTATTTCCTTTTTAGTTTATACCCTCCCTCGTTTTTATTTATTTAGCGACTTTGGTCGTAATCTTTTATTTTTGGTTTGACTAGTTTAATACTTTTGTATTTCTTTTTCATTTAATTTATTTCTTTAGCGACTTCGGCCGCAAACGTTTAATTTTTAATTTGGTTTGACTAGTTTCAAACCAGACTTTTTATTTCTTTCCTTTTTCTTTCTGTATATTACTTTTGAATTTATTTGTTGACCAAAAAAGAGAGGAGTTTCTTTTATTGTTTTTTCTTTTATTCTCGGCAGCCTTTGGGCGCCATTTTGATTTTTTAAAGATGTCCTACCTGACTATTTATTTTATTCTTTCTTTTCAGTTGATCTAGTTTGTTTTTTATTTTATTTCTAATTTGGGTTAACTTTTATTTTTCCCAGTTTATTTATTTAATAGCCCTTGTTTAAAAGTTTGTTGTTTTTTGTATTTTTTTAATTTCCTGGTGTATCTAGGCTTTTCTTTATTTGTTTAACTTCTTCTAATTTTATTTTTTTCCCTTATCCCAACTCCTTCCCCCATTGTTGGACATAAAAATAGATAAGACCCCCTAGTGGAAGTTTCCAGTTATTTTAAAAATGGCCGACGAAGTAAGTCGGTCAGGAATTAAAAAAGACCTTTTGGGAGCGGCTGCTAAGGCCAATCCTCCGGATAAACCGAAATCTTCGAAACGGGCAAATACTGCCCCTAATGTGAAAGACCAAGATAGTGCGAAGCATGCTAGTAGCACTAAAAAGGGAGAGACCAGGCAGGTCTTAAGCCAAAGCTTAATTGATGAGGTGCCGAAGGAGACACAAGTTAAGAAGACAGCCGAGGAATCGCCCTCTTGCTGGAAGTCCCCCCCCCCAAGTTGCATAGTGAACATAGCGGATTTCTTGGAAAAGGCTAAGGGATATGCTCATCTTGTAAATAAAGATGGGCTCCTTGAAGACGTCCAAGAGCTCAAGGTGTTCGCAAAGAGAATGGTGTCGGTTTTCGTGGTGGACAAGCGTTCGCGCAAAATTTGTCGCTCCACGGAAGACATAGTGATTAAATCACTTTTGTCCCTGGGGATAAAACCCCAAAGAGTTATTAAAGGTGCTGGGTTTTTCATGTGGGACGTACTGCTGCCCACACCTGAAGATTGCCTGGCGATGGCAAAAAAGGAACTAATTACAAAAGACCTTATTCTAAGGACAATACGAGGGCCGGCGAAGGACCAGCCTGGCCGTATTTGAGGTCCCTCCTCAGGTATCAGGAGAGCAGCTGGCTGCATTTTTTATGCAGCACGGTCAGATTTTAGGGGCTCTCTCCGACAACTTGAACAGGGGATGGACTTTCGATATCATGTTAGATCAGAAGGCCTTCAAGTTCATCCCCAACTGATTTAGGCGACCGGAAAATGCCGGTCATTGTGACCGGTAGGAAATGTAATGTCTGGAGGTGTGGAGACTGGTCACCTTTCCTCCTCCTGCCCAGGGAAGAAGGTCCCTGGAGTTCCGGCCGCTGGCGACCAAAATCCTCCTTTGGCCGAGACTGTCAAATTCGCGGCGCCTGTAGTGGGCCTAATTACGAAGCGGACCGGTGGGGAAAATCCATCGGTTGGGTCTTTACCCACATTACCCGCAAAACCAACACCTGCCACAAGTGTGGATAAGGAGAAAGAAGAGGGGCAAAGGGGAAGATCCGGACAGCGGGGCCTCTGTCCCATAATGACCCCGGGGATAAAAACACCTACAGCCCCATTCCCTCTACCAGCTCTTAGGGCGACGCCTCGGCGTCGTATGAAGAAAATGCCACAAACACCCAAAAATTGAACGAGCCTAGCTGGCAAAATATTTTACACCTCAAAAAGCTCAAGGAAAAACTGGACGGAAAGCGGGCTAAAAATCAGAAATCGCTGGGGGCACAGGGCCCCTTATCCTCTGCCCCGTCTTCCCCTTCATCATCCAAAAAAACATTCACAAAACCACCTCCGCCCAAATCACTGACAAATTCACCTGCGAAACATTATACATCAACAAAACCTTCTCCTGTTAGGACCCCTTCTGGCATAACACTCTCTGTGGTAGAGAGTGTTTTGCCAGAAGGGGTCCTATAGACAAACCTATTGCAACAACTTCTTAATCCCCACAAAAAAAAAGAAACAGAAGCCCAGATTTACAGGCAGCCATAGACAAGAAAAAACAAAAGATTAAGCCACCATATCTCCCAGGGGAAGACGTCTGCCGCGTATCCCGGGTACAGGCGGAGAGGGTTTTCTGGCAGACACGAAACCCGAAAGCCTTACAAGTGTTATGGAATTTCCAAAAGATCAACGGATTGGATGTAGAAGTGCCCGACAATTTTCCATCAGCAAAAAGGGTACTGACCGTCATTAGAACTGGCCCGGGTACGCGGGAGGACATGATGGAGGAGGCCCAGTCGTCTCTAAAAATGGTGCCCCCAGCTGCCTACCTACTCGACCCAGAGATGGACGAAACAAACCAAGAGTTTAAAGGGAGGGTCCCCGTTCTTGTTCACCCATCCCTTTATAGGGCTCTTAAATTAACGTATCCTGCTGACATCGGCGGCTTGTCTCAAGATGATACCGTCGAAATTGAGATGGCGTCCGGTTCTATGGGACGAACTGTCGGTGTCCTCGCCCCAGCCATGTTCTATCCTGAAGGACAACCCTAATCGAGTTGACAATGTCTCTCTGGTTGGCTAGTGTGAATGCCCGAGGCCTGAGGTCCGAGTCTCGAAGGGTGAGGCTCGCTCGTGACCTTCAACGCTTCTGAATATATGCTGTGTGCAAGAGACCCGTTTTTCTTCTCGCGATTATGAAGGCATTCTGTCTAAGAGGTTTACTCTTTATTCAGCATGTTTTGATGGACGCTCGAGGGGTGTCTCTTGGCTGGTGAGCAAGTCTTTGAAGGCTGCGTGTGTTCTTGTCTTCGCAGATTCGGCGGGCAGACTTTGCGTGCTGGATGTTACCATAAAGGATAAGGCTTTGCGTCTCATTGGGGTTTATGGGCCCAATATCCAGACTGAGCGGCCTGCTTTGTTTCGACAGATCGGGACATTTATGACGACATCACGTCGGGTAGTTTTAGCGAGCGATTGGAATGCCATCCTTGATCCCGACATAGATCGTACAGGGTCAAATTCATATTCGGGTACTAACATCTGGGGCGTGAAACCATTTCGCGACTTTGTTGACGGGTTCGATCTCGTCGACAAATACCGAAATGAGCACCCTCAGCTGGTAGTTTGGCCTTGAACTAATAGTGGCAGCTCGGCTGTTGGTGTGCGTGCTAGTTACCTCGACCGAGTTTTAGTTAGGAGAGTCGATGTAGGGCTCTTAGGGTGTCCAAGCTTCCATTATATAATTTATTCGGATCATAGGCTTGTCCGGGTCCGTGTAAACTTAGATAAACCTAAGGTTAGGATGGATGGTTACTGGAAATTCAACTGCTCGTTATTTGGTGAGCAGGAATTCCGGGACCAGCTGCTACTAATGTTACAAAGGGAACTGACGGGGTCTGTGGTGGGAAATGCCTGGTGGGACAAATTAAAATCTAAAATTCGAACGTTTGCTGCCGATTTTAGCCATCGACTCAATCTAGATATATTAGCGGCGCAAACGGCTTTAGAGCAAAGAGTGGATCGGGCAGTTAAATCCCGTGATAGTGGGGAAGTAGCCTTAGCTAAGGCAGAGTTGGCCTCCTTGCTTATCAAGAAGGATCACGTTCTGGTAGTTAGGGCTAGGTTAAAAAGAATGTCCTCTGAGGCGACGAACATGGCCGCAGAATTGCGTGCAGAGGAGAGTAGGAATGCATCACGGCGGCATATCGCGTGCGTCACATTGCCGGATAAGCGGACCGTGACTACAACCTCGGGCATATGTGAGGCTTTTCGGGATTATTTTCAGGATCTTTTTACCAGGGAGCCCGGTCTGAGCCCTGCTCAGTTCGACGCCTATTTAGCCGACTTTCCCTGCCATGAGGCAGCTGAAGCGGCTAGGTGCGAGGGTCCCATCATAGAGTTGGAAATCTGGGAAGCGTTGAAACAGGTTGGCCTGGATAAATCTCCGGGATTAGATGGTCTTCCCTACGAAATCTACTTGAGACAGTCACCCGTTTTTGTTTCTTTGCTGGAACTGATTTTCAACAACTGGATGAGGCAGGGTTCTATACCTCAACGCTTCACCAGGGGTATGATCAAGTTGCTGCGTAAGGACGAAAACGGTGGGGATGGGATAGGTAATTTTCGCCCTTTAACTATGTTAAATACAGAGTTAAAGATTTTGGCAAAGATCTTAGCTAACCGTTTGCATCTTGTCCTGTGTCGTCTGATTGGCTCCGAACAGACTTGTGCTGTGAAGGGCAGGACTATTCAGGACAACCTTCATATGGTCCGCTTGATCATCGAGAAAGCCGACAGTGAAGCCGCGCTGATCAATTTGGATCAGTTTAAGGCCGTTGACCATCGATTTCTGGAGGCTGTTCTTTCGGCTGCCGGTTTCGGTCCGTACTTTCGCTCCTGGATCCGTCTTCTGTATGCGACTTCCGGTGCGCTGGTGGAAGTGAACGGGGTAAGATCGGAACCTTTCGTATTGTCTCGATCTATTCGTCAGGGTTGTCCGCTTTCGCCTATGCTTTACGTTCTTGCGTTGGAACCTTTCCTTCGCAAGTTAAAGGCGAATCCGGTCCTGCGCGGAATTTCCCCACCTGGTGCTACCACATCGGCCAGGTATTCTGCCTATGCTGACGACGCTTCGGTTCTTGTGTCGAGCACAGCCGAGATTAACGAAGTCAGCAAAGAAATCACTGGTTATGAGATGGTTTCAGGGGCCAAGATCAACCGCGATAAGTCTGTTGGCTTGCGGTTGGGTGCGTGGAAGGGAGTTTCTCTTCCCGGACCTTTCCACTGGACGGATGGACTGGTTAAGATACTCGGCGTCTGGTTCGGTCCAGATATCCAGTTGGGAATGAATTTGTCGGAGGTACAAGGGAAGGCCGAGATCGCAATTAATTTGGGGTCTCGGAGGAATCTTTCCTCAAAGGGGAGGGCGGAGGTATGTATTTCACATATCTACCCGATTCTCCTCTACCGACTCTCTGTACTTCCACTTCCGTCTGACACTTTGCTGGCATTAGTGAAGTTCTCCTTCTTGTGGGGAGGCAAGGCTGCCAGAGTCTCTCGGGAGATCTGTTGCCTTCATCCATCTGAAGGCGGTCTAGGTATGCCTAGCATCGAGATCCGTCTCTATATGCTTTGCATCGGGTTCCTAGATCGTTTGTGTCGCGGACCGGATGAGGAGGGTGCCTTCTGGAAGGAAGACGCCCGTCGAAATTTCCCATCCTTGAGAAGTGTGCACTCGTGCGAGGAGGAGGCCCGCCGTTTGCCCCGAGCCGAGTGCTCCTTCTATCGTGGATGTCGTCTTGCTCTGAAGCGCCTCTTACTGGCGTCGGATGGCCTCTCCAACGTCCAGGCGTTGTCTCGTAGGGCATTATATCAAGTATTAGTTAGGGGGGCTGTTCATGATGATCTGATTGACGATCTCGGTCTTACGAAGCAGGAGGCTCGCTCGATCTGGCCTTGGGCTCCCTGGTTGAAATGTCTCAATAACGATGAGGCATCCCTCACCTGGCTGGTGATGCGTGGGGCCCTCTGGGTCACCAAAAAGCTTTGCGCAGCGGGATTGGAGAAATATCCAAACTGCCGACGTTGTAGTGGGGAAGTCGACACCCTAGGTCACGTCTTCTTTCATTGGAAGTTGGTAGCACCGTTGTGTAAGTTTGTTGAAGGCCTCATGGTTCGCATGTTGCACGGAAACTTCTTTGTCCTTGAGGCCTCTTCTGTTTGTAGCAATGTGGCACCGCCGTTGACGAAGGCTGAACTTTATGTGTTCCACTGCTTGCTAGGAGTTATGAGAGTCGTGATTTGGTCGATACGTCAGAAGGGATTCTATGGAGGTGAGAAGTTCACCTCTTCCCAACTGATCTTGTACTTTAGGCATCTGCTTCAAGTCAAGATTAGGACGGAAAGGCGGCGACTCTCTTCATCAGAATTCGGCAAAAGGTGGGTAAATCTTGCGCGAATGTGTAGAGTGAAAGGGGCTGACCTGTTGTGGCACTTGGATGTCGGTTAGGCACAGGATTTTGTCCTATCAGGGTTGAACAGAGGCAACCCGCCCCGATATTTAGGCTAGTTTAGTTTTTTTTTAGTTTGAATCTTTAGTTCCCCTTTTCTGGTTAACTTAGCTAGGGCATGCTCATTGGCCCCTTTTATTTCTGTCCCTATTTTTCTTTTGTTTAATTCCCCATCCCCTCCCTCGTTAGGTGGTCAGTAATGTCAGTTCTCTGGTTGTTGCGGGATGACTTTCGTTTCGTGTGTGTGTTTTCGTATTTGTTATTGTGTCTAAATGAGTGCGCGTTTGTGGGCGTGTTTGTTTTTTTATAATGTTATAATCCCGCATTTATTTCGTCCAGTTAACTGATGTTTCTGTCACATTTAGGGATTGTGGGAGGATTTTTTTTACTAACCCTATTTTGTTTTGTTTTATGTAAATAGTATTAAATCATATTGTAAATAATCATTGGGGTTTTTAAATTGTTGTTATTTTCACTCCACCCACAGACTTTGAAATGTACATATGGGGACTAGTTAGGATTTCATAGAGAATTTGAGGTATTATGGTGGACGCAGTAAGAAAGGTAGAAGTGAATGTATTGTTTTGGTGATAGGAATATTGTTGGTATGTTTGTGTCCGTGTCTGCGACTAGCTAAGTTTAGAATTAAGACAGAAGATGACCATCCTTCCCCAACCCCCATTTTGGTCTTGTGCGTACAAATAAATAATCTTTTCTTTGGCGGCAAAAGCCGTTGCGGTCGGTTGTCCATCGGCAGCAGTCTTGGGTGCCGTTTTGCTCGTTTGCTGTCGTAAAGTGTTCGTTCGGAAGAGAAGGCGTTCGTTTCAGGTTCGCAAGAAGGCGTTCGTTTCAGGTTCGCAAGAAGGCGTTCGTTTTTGTGTCGCAAGAAGTTGTTTTTTTTTTCTTTCCCGTTTTCTCGCACAAGCTATTTCGGCATTATGGCCTTCGACCCGAAGCTGATACCACTGTTCGACGGAAGCGATACTGGACAGTCGGTAGTGGAATGGTTGGAGGAGGCGGAACTAATATGTCAGTTGAGCGGTGTCAAGCGAATTGAGTGTGTTATCCCGATGCGTTTGACAGGTGGCGCATATGCTGTGTACCAGCAGTTGAATGAGGAGAAGCGCACAGACTTCAATTGCGTTAAGAAAGTGTTATACACGGCTTTCGCCTTAGATCCCTTCTCCGCGTGGAAGCAGTTTGCAGCACGTCGCCTTCAGCCAGGGGAGACGGTCGACGTCTTTTTGGCAGAACTGCGCAGACTCGCGGTTCTGTTTGGTGGCGTATCAGAAAAGTCTTTTCAGTGTGCATTCGTTGCTGGATTGCCCGAGCATGCAGAGGAGCTTTTAAGAGCGTCATCTCGGATGGAAGACCTGCATTTGTCACATGTGCTGGCAAGAACTCGCGCTATTTTGAAGAAGTGCACTGGTTCTACGGAGCAGGCCGTAGTGGCTGCACAGTTGAAGGAAACAGATGTGCACACGAGGTGCTATAAATGTGATGGACCCAATCATAGGGCGAGCGATTGTCTCCTGGTTCGTGAACGATCCAAAGGTACTGGTACCAAGCACCGACGGACCATCACATGCTATCGATGTCATCGGCAAGTACACATTGCTCGGTGTTGTCCGGGAAACGGGCAAGGGGGCGAGAATTCAGCGCCAATCTCCTCCCCCAAACCCTTGTAAATGGCGCATTGCCTGTAGTGACAGTTCGTATCAATGGGATACCACGTATAGCTCTGGTGGATACAGGATGCACACAGTCACTAGTCCGCAAGTCATGCTGTCGAGCATGGACAAGAAAATCAATACGCGTGCTTAAAGTGGACGGAGGCGCACTTGACTGTTGTGGAATCGGAGTGGTACAAGTTAGCGTTGGTGCAAAGCCATCCATCGCTATGGAAGCCCTAGTCGTGGACGGAGACCTGCTTGGATTTGACTTGCTGCTCAAACAGTTGGGAGGAATATCTGTAACTGGCACCGGTGAGGTGAAGTTTCCGCAGTGTGTCGAACCAGTCGTTGCTGCCATCACCTTTACCGAGCCTGACTTTAAAGTAGAATTCGATGCGACCACCCGGAGGTGGACCGTATCTTGGAAATGGTTGGCAACCAACCTCCGGGTACGTTAAGAAATAGACTGGCAGAATATCCAGCTCCCGCACAAATTCGGGAGGAGTATGATCGGGAACTCCAGATTTGGATAGATAACAGCTGGCTGCTTCCTTACGCGGAGGAAGAGCTCGGACCCCCAAAAGGTTTAATCCCCCTCATGGCCATTCTGCAGGAAAACAAACAGAAGGTTCGGCCCGTTATGGATTATCGGAATTCAATGAGTACGTTGACGCGTACGCGGCCAACACAGATGTTTGTTCTCAAAAATTACGGGAATGGCGTCAGCAAGGACCAAATGCTGCAGTGCTGGACCTACGCCGGGCCTATCTGTAGGTACACATCGACAAGTCCCTTTGGCCATTCCAAACAGTGGAGATCAAGGGACAAAGATATTGTCTAACCAGCTTAGGATTTGGGCTCAATGTTGCTCCTTTAATTATGCGGGCCATTGTTAATACCGTCTTGAGCCAGGACGAGATCGTCAACGCAGCCTCCTCTTAAATTGACGACGTTTTTGTTAATGAGAGTGTGTGTTCTGTGGTCCGCGTCAAGGAACATTTGGAGCAGTTTGGTCTGTCAAGTAAGACCCCGGAGCGGTTAAGAATTGGCACACGCGTATTGGCATTGCATGTCTGGGAGGAGCAAGGAAAACTACAATGGCGTCGAGGATGTGAACTTCCGGTAGTCCCCGATAAACTTACCCGCCGAAATGTCTTCTCGCTGTGCGGGAAGTTGACTGGTCATTTTCTGGTATGTGGTTGGTTACGTGTCGCCACGGAATTTGTGAAGCGGAGGGCAAACACTATTACCACTGGATGGGACGATGAAGTGCAGGACCCTTTTCTAGCTCATGATCGACGACATTTTTAAGAGACTAGCCTAGGACGATCCAGTGAAAGGTAACTGGTGCATCAGTAATGCCAGTAAGCATTTGAGAAATTAAAGGAGATCCTCACATCAGATCTGTTCTTGACTCATTACGATCCAAACCTTGACATCATTGAAGCCAGCGATGCTAACTCCTGCCGTATCGGGGCGTGCATTTTACACATAAACATATAAATATATATATATATATAAAGATACTCCATGCGGAGTCAGGATGAAAAGGGGGTGTTGTGGTGTCTTTCCTCTAATGAGTCTATTATGGACTCTTCCACTTACTATAAAATTAGAAGGAAAGTAAGCCTCAGGGGAACAGTATTGAACGCTGGTCAACCGTCACACACTTCCAAGTCGTGTAATACTCTTCTGTTCACTACACGATTTATCTGCATTCTCTTGTTTTGTCATTTCTTAACCATATACTTGATTACAACATGAACAATCATCAGGATTTCTACAATTACACAAGTTGGTATCATTATTGTTTGCTGTTTTGGAATGGCGATTTTTACCTAGGTTTAAGTGTTGATTTAAAATTTTATTATTGTGTTTTTAATAAAATTTTTTCAAGATTATCTGTACAAGTATAGCTTAATTTAAGTGTATTTTTTTTTAAAGATCTTACTAAGAGGATTACTTCTGTGGAAATGTTTCTCAATTAAATTGAGAAACTTCTGCCCTAACTTAGTACTAACCATTTGGTTAAATAGTGGTGTGTACCAAATGGTTTTTCTCTTTCTATTCTTTTTCTTACTATCACTGTTTATGTTTAATATATTTAATGTCAGGGCATTTAGAGCCACTATTTTTAAGGCAGCGTTGTAAAATTTTCTATGTTTATAAAATACATCTTCACTGGAAGAGTTATTACTAATTCTATATTCTATGGAGGGAGATATGTGTTTGACTATGGATAGAGGGTGATTAGAATTTGGGTGGATATATCTTGGATTTGCGTTTGTTTTCATGTAGTGTTGGTATATATTATTGACTAAGTCTAGTGTAACATCAAGGAAATCTACATTTTTTTTTAAATTTGTGTTGATTTTAACTTTAAGGTTTAAACCTTTAAAATCTCTATGTAGTAATTTCTTGATTTTGTCAGTTTTATTTTAAGTAGAATTTTTCACCACCATAAGGCCGTCATCCCTATATAACTTTATGTCTTCTACGTTGATATCTCGGTGGATAACCGAATGGGTGAATATAGGTAGTTATACGAGCGAGCGATCGTATACAAATACATATAGATACTTTATAGTGTAAGCAAAAACAGTACTCAATGTTAAGTAACTATTTAATATATATATATTAAGAAATTTACATAATATCTTACATTAATCGTACAACTCCGAGTTTCATGCCGAAGCAATTTTCAAGTGCTAACATAATGTTTATTTTTATTTATATTTATATTTTGGTTCTACACCGGATTTTTTTATTTTTAATTTTTCTGGTTCACTTGAAAAATGCTTCGAAATTATGTATATGTCTTTATATATATATATATATATATATATATATATATATATATATATATACAAAGAGGGAGGAGAAATAATAGACAGATTTTTTTATCACTTTAAATGTTATTTTTAGCGGATATTCGTATTTGAGTAGACGCTCCCTTTATTTATTAAACATTATATTTATTTATGAGAAATCTTATTAAAGAAAAATTTGCGCTCCCTGAAAGGAAAGAAACCAGCGTCTCTCAGGGCAGTGAGTGCCAACGTTTAGCCCGATGCGTCTTATACAGACTTTGCCACGGAAATCGGTCTGTCAAGCGCTTTGTGGCCAAGTCAGTAAGTGTATATATATGACTAAAAATGTTATATATAGTGGATACACATGTCTGAGAAGATAACTCCTTGTTTAAAGTGAAATTAATATCTACCGGCATAGAGATCGAAAGGTTTAATGTGCCTTCCGAGTGGAATCGAAAGTGAATTCGTTTTTTTATTTTTTTGTCTGGAAAACCGCTTTTAAACCAAGCGTACTTTACCATTAAGCTACGTGAAGCTATTAGAATAATGCAAGGCCCACTCATCCTAATTCAAATATGGACATCTCTCGTTGGGACTTTCAAACTCTATATCTGTTAACTTATTTCCGAACTAGAAAGTAATTTTGAGTCAATTATATATTTTTTCAGAATCCAAGCTACATTGTGTAAGATATATTCCACTAGGCAGAGAAACAATTTTTACTTAAAAATGTTGAAAATCTTTTCTATAAACAGGACTCCACCCAAGCAATGAAAGATTTATGTAACATAAATATATATCTACACTAATTCACCCAGGGAAATGAACATGATAAGTGCATATCTGTGTCAGAATGTCGATTTTCTGGGCGGAACGTTTGAAAGAAGAGAATCAAAGCATCTGATACGTTTTCCGCTTTTCTGTGAATCCGACTCGAGAGACACGGGGCTGCCTGCTCTTGGGACCCATTGCCGTAGGGCTCGCTTAGAGCTTTTGCCGCCAAAAACTAACATATCTGGTTTCGACGCTTAACGAAAAGCATCGACACCAGATATGTTAGTTTTGGAAGAGGATGGATGCATGTGGCTTCTTTAATTGAAACGAAGGCAGAGCCTCGATGGATGGCTGTCTGTTCGTTGATGAAATGTAACTCCAATAAATTGTCATCGCTTTTGGCTTACAGAGGAATTGGAAAAAGAGAAAATGATAAAACAACTTAGTTATTTACTTTGAAGTTTTAGTTTAATTAGTGCCATTTGTTTTTGCGTAGTTTTCTTTATACTTCATTCAGTTTTCTCATTTTTATTCAAGTTATCAATTAAATAACACCTACAGAAAGCCATTGTTTATAAACAACTTCAAATAATTTTTCAAATATTTTTCACTTTTAAGTCTGGTCACATTTATTCATTTTCAAAGTACGCCATTTATGTTTTGAACGTTGCATGAAATCTTTTGTGTGTTCATTTAGTCAGATTTGAGTCAAACTGAAAACTTTTTAGTCAGTACCCTCTCTTATAATATGCATGCTCCGCGCGCGCATTTTCTCTCTCTCTCTCTCTCTCTCTCACACACACAGACGCGCACACACACAGGTATAGGTAAATATGTCCGCAGCCAGAAAACTGCACATTCTCACATGACGAACAAATCAAACATTTTTAACTTATTTTATTTTTTTAGTTCGACTTATTTTATTACTTCAGATTACTAAAAAAAAAAAAAAATATCTATTAATTATTTAGGATTTGCTTTGTTTACTTTTCACATAAGAAACTTAGCAGATATACCTTTCGAGATATCTGAAAATACGGATATCCGCTAAAAATGACAATTGTAGTAACACACACACACACACACACATATATATATATATATATATATATATATATATATATATATATATATTCAGTTATATGGATATGAGTTTGTGAACCAGGGTTTCACGCTTTTGCGATCATCAGACATTGTCTGATGATTGCAAAATCATGAAACTCAGGGTCACAAACACATATCTATACAAGTGAATATGTTAGCTTTATCACTGATATTGAACACTTTCCGCTAAGTACTGCGCATATAAATTAATATATATTATTATTATTATTAGATATTAGAACAAAAACATGTTGAAATCGCTACATAATAGCTTTTGTATTTCAGCACTGTTCTAATATCAAAAATAAAATAATAATAATATATTGCTCTACTTTGCATTGATCACTTTTTTAAAAAAGTAAATACTACGATCATCGGAATTTTACTTAATCGGTTCTTTCACCCATATATATATATATATATATATATATATATATATATATATATATATATATATATATATATATATATGAATATATGTTTTGATACCACAGATTAAATAGATTGATTTAAATAAACGCAATTTTGTATTCATTTCTTTTTCTTTTAAGGACCTAGGTAACCTTTCGGCCAACACTTCCTCAGGGAATGATCATTGGCAGAATTAAATTAACGGATGTGATCTGCAGAGATGTGGAAATTGCAGGAAAAGTTGGAACGTCTAAAACAATTTACGAATAAAATAAATCCGTAAATTTAAGGACAAATTGTAAATGAACCAAGAAAAGGGTGTAAAATAGAAAAAGATTTCCTCACTGACCTCCAAATAAGTAAAGGGACCGTAAAAAGTTTTCCTTTTGCATGCATAGAAATGGCCGGCTTTTAATATTTGTAGATGGTGCTTAGATCTTCTCATATGCAAAATAGAGAATGAATCCGTCGTGAAACACGCCAAGCAACTCTCATTCTCTAGCAGGTGCTGCCCAATTGCCGTGTCATGTACAGACTGTGATACACGTGTATGATTGCTTGAATGGAATCTCGTTCTATGTTCTCACTTCGTATTGACTCTTGAACTTGTAGATTAATGAACACTTACTAAGATACTCGTGCACCGCAATCTGTACACGATTCGGCAATTGGACAACACCTACTAGAGAATGAGAGTTATTACTAGGGGATGCTAACGCGATTGAGGGAAGCCGATTTTTTTTTCAATAAAGTAATGAGCATTAAAAACAGAGCAACAGGTGAATAGATCAGATGAAGTTCAAATGACTTATCGTCCGAATTGAAGTTCCGCAGTGACACCGTCCAGCTTGTCAGGGAAAGATTTAAATATTGAATATATTATCACATTTAGTGTTATATAATATTTATTAAAAATAAATCTGAAGTACGTTTGATTTGTGCGCAGCGTGCGAAAGTTTTTGCTTGGCTTTACTTTGGGCGGGGGGCAGGGGGTGGTAACTTCAACGATGATCACTATTTATTTAACAATGTCTCAGGGTTTATGGGGAAAACAAATGAAGGGAGCAATAGTCTCTAGTTATGAAAGTGAAATTCTCGTCGCCCTAGCTTTATTGTCTTAAGGCTTTTTAGTGCGTTTACAATGAAGGCAAAGCGCGTGTGAATGTGTCTGTTTGGTAACGTTTTAAAGAGATGCATCGATGTTAAGGTATTACTAAAGTTTATGAAAGCAAATACACAGACATGCAATGATATATAGAGGCAATAGTGGGATCTTGAGAGATATTAAGATGTTTATAAATAGGTTAGTTCGAAACTCACGAAGAGATAAACAAATACGCTAACGTACACACACACACACACACACTCCTATAATTCAAGATACATACATAAAACAATCCATACATTCATTTAAAAGTAAAAACAAAATCATCCTTGATAATGGCTAAAAGTACAGACGAAAGCTCTCGGACATAGAGAACATTCGGACAATTTCTACCTAATTTATGCCCAGAAAAGAAGAAAATTAAAAAAAAAAAAACTTAATCGCAGTACGGTGTCAGTCATTTTTAATGAAACTTGTATAAAAGAGGGATTGCTGCCTAAATACACAATTAAATGTATGTATGTCTGTGTGTGTTTGAATTTCTGTGCGCTGACAAAAATATATGGCTACGATCTTTCATTCTTCTATTCAATTCGCTGTCATGTGTGGTTTTGCCAAACAACTACTGCTTTTGTATCTGGACTTAGTGGTACTTTTATTTTTACTTTACTTTTAATCAATTCTTTTGTTTTCTAACAAGCATTGAAGAGGTTATTTCTAAAACCGGTAAAATGGTTAATATTTATCGGAGAAAACATTAGACGATTTGACTTGTTAATAAGATGTGACAGAAAAAAAGTTATTGAGATTTTACAGAAAAAGAAAGAGAGCAAAAAAGAGAGGGAAGAGAATAAATGGAAAGACGAAAATTTATCGCTTGTCAAATATTCAAAATGATTCCTAAAATTAAGAAAAGCAAAGCTGCTGAAAGACCGACTAGTGTTACCTAGAAAATTAGCCAAACGTTTAAATTGCAAACTTCTATTAAAGTGAATAGGGAACGTGTACAAGATAATGAAAACACAGAATAACTTGTGGATTATATGTTTAGCCGCTCGTAGCTGGGTATGCCTGTCTGATAGGTTAGCTAGTTGAAGATGCCTGTCGAAGAACACATTTGTGTTTCTTCAAAACCCTGAGAGCCATCTTACTAATACAATCATCGTCGGCTTCCAAAAAGTTTTACCTGCCGAATTTCATTCATGAGACTTGGAATTGGGTTAGGGTTTTCAAGCACTTTCAAGCAGTAATTAAGAATAAAATTGCTGAATTCAATAAGGTTAAACCTGCTATAGTACAAAGATGTCCTGTGTACTTGCGCCTTCCTTGGCTGGGTAATATCAGCGATAGATATGCTAAGCAGGTTTCTGTAGTAGTTTGACATTGTTTTTTTTGCTGCTAACACTCGTGTGGTTTTGTCTGCCAAGCCCGTCCTTCCATCCATGCGTAATGACGTTCTCCCTCCACATCATAATAGTTCTTTAATTTAATCATTTACATAGGGAGAACAACTCAAAGTCTGATGTCAGAATAAAGCAACACGTTCCAACGAAAATCCGCAATCTTAAGTACACTCCTTCAGACATTCTGACCAATATGTATGGGTCTTCCATAGCGGAACACCTAATAAATAGCCATAATTGCGCTACTAGTTTCAGTGTGGACTCATTTATCATTTTTAGCCAGTCCCACACGAATTACCACTTGAAAGTGAGGTCATTTATATTTTATCGTTGAAGTCTTCATACTGGGTCTCCAACTAATTTCCATCTAACCAATATTCTTTTTTTAAATACATATTGTCCACCTTTTTTTTAGTGTTAATTCTATTTAATTTATTAACCTAGATTTAGCTCTGTTGAGTGAGGTTCGAAACTGTTTTTCAGTTTTATTTTTTATGTATCATCATCATGAGTGGTAATAAAAATAATTTTGTTTTTTTTATAGCAGTCATAAAGTTTTGTACTGCAAAACATATCTCTCTCTCTCTCTCTCTCTCTCTCTCTCTATATATATATATATATATATATATATATATATATATATATATATATATGAGAGAGAGAGAGAGAGAGAGAAAGAGAGAGAATCATCATCGTCAGACACATGATCACATGGTGTCGTAAGATTAGTGCATAGCTGAGTACCTGAGTTCCATCTACATTTTTGGGGTTGAAAGCTGGAGGAATATTCCCTCATTCGTAGCGTGTCATAGGCAAGTAAATCTGGTGAGCCCATCACTCTCCAGGTCAAATTACAACTAATGTCGCCCAACTTGAAAGCTCACTTTGGTCACGGACAGGTGGCCGTTGATTATATATGGGTGAATCTCCGCCCTGACCATTGCCATCACACTTTGAAGACCTCTGCCCATCATCGCATTGGTTGCATACATAGCTATCCCATTGTGCTAGATGGCATTTGGTCTTACAAGAAGGTCACACGTCGCCAGAAATTGTCTGGTGGGGTAACTTGATGAGCTAACCAATTTAGTCACCGATGACTCCCGACCATGCGGTACTGGTTTACATGGTACCAGTAGCATTCCTAGAATGACCGGATATTAAAAGATTGACATATATGGAGAACTCCGACTAAATCGCTTTAGGAAAGGCACCGCTAAAGACAACTAAAAACAACTGCGTAACTGAAATATGTAGATGACATCTTCATACTCTGGCTTCTCCAACAAGCGGGACAATTACTGCTGGACCATGTGAACTCACTAGAGCCTTCAATCCAGTTCACAATGAAAGACGAAACCAAAAATCAGTTGGCCTTCTCGCATAGAGAATAAGTTCAAGACACCCGTATATCTTCATCGGACAATTCAAATCCCACCATCCATCCAGTATAAAAAAATAGAATAAAATGTATCATGCAAATATACTATCAAGCAATCTCAAACTTATCAAGAAAATGTGTATGCCAGCCCTTTCAGTTGTTGCAAAGGTGAAACAAGTCCACCGCAAACGTAAGACTGGAAGAATATCGAAAAACCGTAATTAGGAATGTGTAAATGAAATCAGTTATAGTTGATCATTTATGGAGTTACAAGCGTGGCTACCAACTCTTGTAGAACGAAGTAAAAAACGAAACCCAGGAGAATGCGACATCTGAAGGAATAAGCGTATAGGTAGGCTATGACTGTTACCTCAACAGGCCTAGCATAGAAATAAATATCATTATAGTTCCATCTACATTTTTGGGGTTGAAAGCTGGAGGAATATTCCCTCATTCGTAGCGTGTCATAGGCAAGTAAATCTGGTGAGCCCATCACTCTCCAGGTCAAATTACAACTAATGTCGCCCAACTTGAAAGCTCACTTTGGTCACGGACAGGTGGCCGTTGATTATATATGGGTGAATCTCCGCCCTGACCATTGCCATCACACTTTGAAGACCTCTGCCCATCATCGCATTGGTTGCATACATAGCTATCCCATTGTGCTAGATGGCATTTGGTCTTACAAGAAGGTCACACGTCGCCAGAAATTGTCTGGTGGGGTAACTTGATGAGCTAACCAATTTAGTCACCGATGACTCCCGACCATGCGGTACTGGTTTACATGGTACCAGTAGCATTCCTAGAATGACCGGATATTAAAAGATTGACATATATGGAGAACTCCGACTAAATCGCTTTAGGAAAGGCACCGCTAAAGACAACTAAAAACAACTGCGTAACTGAAATACGTAGATGACATCTTCATACTCTGGCTTCTCCAACAAGCGGGACAATTACTGCTGGACCATGTGAACTCACTAGAGCCTTCAATCCAGTTCACAATGAAAGACGAAACCAAAAATCAGTTGGCCTTCTCGCATAGAGAATAAGTTCAAGACACCCGTATATCTTCATCGGACAATTCAAATCCCACCATCCATCCAGTATAAAAAAATAGTATAAAATGTATCATGCAAATATACTATCAAGCAATCTCAAACTTATCAAGAAAATGTGTATGCCAGCCCTTTCAGTTGTTGCAAAGGTGAAACAAGTCCACCGCAAACGTAAGACTGGAAGAATATCGAAAAACCGTAATTAGGAATGTGTAAATGAAATCAGTTATAGTTGATCATTTATGGAGTTACAAGCGTGGCTACCAACTCTTGTAGAACGAAGTAAAAAACGAAACCCAGGAGAATGAGACATCTGAAGGAATAAGCGTATAGGTAGGCTATGACTGTTACCTCAACAGGCCTAGCATAGAAATAAATATCATTATAGGAATCATTCATAAAGAAAAAGAACTGACATCGGAGAGAAGAAGAACAACAGAGGCGGCGGCGGCGGCGGCAGTAGCAGTAAGAAAAAAAGAGAAGAAACGGCGAATGAGGATAGCAGACCATTAAGTTTAAGGTTCCAAGTTCTAGGTTCAGGATTGTTGCACGGAACAGTTAGTTAAGTGTTGGTTCATGAATTTGGCGGCTTAGTAATTTTGAGTTCAATCCCTGGGCCGAGTAGTACAAGCTCAACGGAAACAGAGCGAGTATTAATTGAGCAGTGCGAATGTGGACAGCGGAACGAGAATATAACCCTATAGATTAAATAATAAAGGGGTCATTTCAAAATTATCAGATGGTTACACGAATCGAAGGCCGGAGAGAACAATATTATTGTGATAATAACAATAAAGAAGAGGACATTTGTTTATTTTTTGTTGTTTTAAAATGTTTCACTTGAAAATATTTCTGTATCGAATTCCTTTTTGGTCACTTCCATTTAATCTCCATCCTGACACTTTCTTGGAAATTCCCTGGTTTTCCTCGCGATTTTTTTTCAGTGTCTTCTATTTATTTGCGTGTGTATGCATTTAATATGTAGTTTTATCCCCGCAACAAAAATGCTCGCTTGTAAAACAACCAAAAAAAAAAGAAAGAAAAGAAAATCCTAGAGAAAAGAACAATCGAAAACTTAAAGAAGTCATATTAAGAATAATTCATGTCAAAATCTCAGACAAAATCTGTCAATTCAATTCAAAAACCTACTTATTCAAAAAATGTCTTAACTAGATTCTGATGACAAGTAAGAAAAAGAACATTTCGTTCTATTTACAGGGTTGAACCGACAAATCCTTTAAGTTTGTTGTCTCGGCAGCGAAGGTGGCGGTAGGTACGGTGGTAAATATAGCAGCTGGATCTATGTTGAAGGAAGTGGTGGTGTGGTCCTGTTGAATGGCGGGACAATCTCCTTTTCAGGAGGCCGCTGAAAGACTTTAAGTAGCTCCTCTCCGTCTTAGTGACGGCCTACATTTTTGACAAGGTTCTCTTCAGACATGTCAATCAGCATAGCAAACACCGACTAAATCGGAAATAACAAAGCATAGCGCATATATGTATGCATGTGTGTGTGAGTATGTGTGTGAGTACGTGTGTTTGCGCGCGCGCGTGTGTTATCGTTCTTTGTAGATATTCAGTAAACGGAGAACGTGTTTATTCTAGCACATTACGTCATTCGTTATCAGTAACACAATATGACTTTGTGTACTGTAAACCTATATTAAAACGTAATTAATGTCATTATATATTTATATATATATATATATATATATATTTATATGTGTGTGTGTGTGTATGCATATGGATGTGACTGTGCAGTCGCAAATGTTTATACATGTATTGAATTAGAAATAATTTACAATTTAACTCCAAGTAAAAAAAGTTAATCAATTGCAACATAGAACTGTTCAAAGCAGAATTATCAACATTTAATTTGGCAAAAGAAAAGTTGTCCAATTTTGAGAATCTCATTTTTCCTAACCATAAACGAGTGTTCGATTCTTTCAGTTTTGCCATAGGTGCAGTATTGTAGCAACGTTAATCGCAAGAATGGTTGTCCATATCCTTTTTCTCTAAGTAATTGCCGCAAACCGCCATCCGATATAGTACCTTCGGACGCAAACTGATGGTTGTCTACAGTGCCATCCGATATGTCTTATAAGGAAGAACTTGCCATGTTCTTACTCACTGACCAAAAATCTTTTGTCGGAAAAACACAAGCAAGATACGCGAACTATTCATCCCATGAAGTTAAGCACATCGATCTCATTAGTCAATTTACTAAGGACAAAACTCTGACAAACACTCTCTCTAGGAACATTTTAGTAATCGATATAATATAATCGACTTCAAAACAAAACCCACACAAAAGAATCTTGAATAACTAAAAAAAACTTTCTACAGGACAATATTTACAAATGAAGTAAATGTATATTCCTTAAATAAGGAGATCGTTATAGTACGATATTTCCATCAGAAATTTACGACCCTTTATTCCCCAAATCTCCCACAGACAGATATTTGATACCTTGTATCAAAGTAACTCACCCAGGAATTAAAACTACCTTCAATCTTATTACCAAAAATGATGTCTGACGTGATATAAACTGGATATAAGAGATTGGATACATCATTGTTTACAGTGTCAAAAACCCAAAGTAGTGAGGCAGACTGTCAGCTTCACCACGTTCCTCTCTACCTTTGTCAACGGTACTACTATCTCCTCACTTGTATTAAGAGATTCCCTCACTAGAGAGAAGCAATTACTCTTGTTGATATATGTTCTCAAACAATTGCACAAACTTTCATCACAGAGTGGGTTAATAGAGTCAGTTTTCCGAAGAAAAATAGGTAGTATAACGTAATTTGAATTATCTCTTTTTGCATTAGTACCAGATCGGCTTGGCACGAATAGAGTTTATGCCATAGCTGACTCTCCTAAAACTATTGACATGATCGTTCGTTTCCAAAAGAAACATTGAAAATGTCACGAAACCATATTTCTGCCTTAAACTTGCTAAAATTGTGAACAGCTATAAAACCCGATTATAGAATTCTCCACTTACCTGAGCTTGTATATGGTACGACAAAACGACTAGTTAGAGTTAGAGTTAGAGTCAAGGCTGATAACTCTCACTTAGATTCAGATTTTTTATTGACATGTTGAGATCAAAGATGTCACAAATGAAGTCATCATTTTTGAGACAGACCAAACACCCAATGTAGATGGCGGATTCGCTCAAGAATTGCAGCTTTGTGTTACTGAAAGACGACGCTACTAAGCACCATAAAAGTCCTTACAAAAAGTATAATTTAATTGATTTGGTTTAACGGTATATCAACTATTTTATGGGTCATTTAATGCCGAAATTTAATTTTCTTGGGAGCTTTGAAGTAATAAGAATATGATATATATTATTCTGCTTTCACAGTTGAATACATGGTAGATGATACTCAGCTTTTGCGCATATACATGTTTGTGTAGACATAATCACTAGAGGTGGTGATATCTTTGTTTTATGGTGTAGTTTTATTGAAGTTATATTTAGGAATACAGTTTGATTTCTTTAGCAAATTGTAGGATATTATATGGATTAATGTCATGAAGAAGTTCTTTCAAGATTGTAATTTTACTATAAATAGGTATTGTTGGTAATTGTTTTTAAATATAAAAGTGTGTTGCTGGTATTTTTATTATAAAAATCTTTATATTTTCACCGTGTTTTGTTTTTGCTTGGGGGCTCATTATTTACCCAATAACTGGGACCCTAACGGGTGCTACCACCTCGGGTCAGGGTGAAGTTCAGATCAACAGCAATTAAGAGGTGGTTCCACGCTCCTGAAAACCTCTAATTTCTCGATCAGAGACCTTTGCTGTTGGATGTAGTTTGTCGCCATACTCAGGACGCCTTACAAAGTAATGAAACGTTCTGGTAAATAATTTTATTAATAACGAAGAAAAAAAAAATCTCTTAAAACCCACACGTATGGTAAAGAGTCTTTGGACGCTAAAGTAAATTTAAAAAAACAAGAGGCGGCCGATGGATGAAATGGGTTAAAAATCTAAATTTCTACATTACATATAAAAGTCCCACATTTCTTGAGATTAATTTCCAACTATCTGGCTGGAAATGTAGTAAGATAGAGTGTTAGGTCCTCTGACACATACCATTGGCTGTAGAAAAGTTACGGTAGCCAGCAGCATCAACAAAAAAAAACAAAAAAAAAATACAAAAAAAAAAAACAAAAAAAAAAAAAAACAATAGCAGCAACAAAAATCCCCTCTGTCTTTTCCTTTACATAATGCCCAACCCTGCAGGTGGGAAATGTAATATAATTTTTTTTTTTTTTTGGTTGGGGAGGGGTCTCAAATGTGGAAACGTGGACTCTCTGGTGAACGAAAGGTGTACTTTTCCACATTTAGACTTTTCTTGTTTTATCCCCTTATAAAATGTCAGCCTGTCTTGTATCGTATTTACGTCCTGTATCATTTTGGTAAATGTATATCGAGTGGCATCGCTTAGCTCCTTACAAGATAAAATCATCACTTCACATGTATACGTGATACCAGGGGAGAGTTGGTAAAGAATTTGCCAAAATTGCATTATGTTCCGATTACTTTTGATAATCGATGATTGTTTTCAAATAAAAAAAAAATCGAGAGAAAACGTTACGAGTGTAGCGTTTATGTTTGTAGCAGCCTGAAGTTTGAAATGAATGTGCTGTAGTTGTGGAATAGATTTTAGTGTCACATATCTAAAATTACTTTACAGTTCAAACTCATTTTAACATGTACACGCCTAGATTGAAACAATTTTTTCATGATAGGAGTTACCATCTTTTGATTTTCTTCTAGGATTTTTTATCATTTTTTTTGTTTTGTTGATATGACAGATTACTGCTGTATTAAGGATCAAAATATGACGGATATTAGAAGGAGCGACAGGGATTTTTGATATATGCTTATATATGACATTTTGCTCTGACACATGCCTGGGAGAAATGTTGTAGCCAATATTTGCAGATTTTTTTTTTTTAATCGAGAGAGACACAGTGTTCCTAATGAGATATGACCAATGTTGCAATGTAGGCAACATAGGTCTTTGCACAATAATCTTTTCAGAAGTGTTGCTAGTAACTATAACGTTAAGAGTTTTTAATTTTTGCATTGTATGATGAATTTTAGGCGATTTAGGTTATATATCTATGGATAATATTTTTATTGCTTTTTCATCTTTCATATAATTGGAGAGTGAAACTAGTTATAATAAAATAAGTGAATAGTATTTTTGCTGGGGTATAAATCAGGTTTAATATGTATGTTACAATGATTAATTTTCTGTAGAATAATTTAATTTGCTTATAGTCGATATAATTCCGTCATTTATGTGCCACGCGTGATACACGCGTAGACGATCATCTATCTTTCGATACATGACTGATGAGGCAGATTTTTTCCGGCGCTAGGTTGCCATTTTTTTTCTGCGGCAGACAAGTTGCCATCCAACTATAGAACCCGGTCTGTCCTGCTATTTACCCACAGCTGAGGGGAGAAGAAGAGGGTTCATACCTTTCCCAACGGTATTAGCACGTAACAGAATGTAATGGATTCGACCGGAATTCGAACTCGGCTCTGCGATTCCTCAATCCGAGCCGTTATCCATTCCTCCACCGTGCCTCCGATATGATTGTAAAAGCCATTATTATTCAGCGTTTGTTTTATATGGGATAATTATTTGGAATATTGTTGTAGAAGAGTATATTAATTTTGCATGGATCATAAGGATTTTTGTGATTTCATTTATCTCATCGCTTTGATAATTAAGAAAGCAGGAGTTAATACTTTGCTTTGTATTCTGAAGTATAAAGGTTCTGAGAACAGAATGAAAAAAGATGAAACAGTTAACATGTATGTTTTTCGGAATTACCTCAGAGCTGCAAACATATAAATATATGTATATAAGTATATGTAATAAAAAAGATCTGACGAAATAGTGATAACTATTTTTGAAGTAATTTTAGTTGAGACCGAATCTTGCTTTTCACCAGTGAAAAAATCAACAAAGCAAAACTGGTGGGAAATCTACTTGGTGCAAAAATAATGTTGTTTTCTCACATATGTTACTATGTGAGAAAACGACATTATTTATATATATATATAATTTTAGTGAAATCCGACAAAACAGGAAACTTCTATAAAATAACGACATGGGACTACAACAATCTAATTAATAAGGATTTACATAAGAACTATAAAAAGCCAAATAAGAATTACCACAACATGGTGGAGAATATTAATACTAGTATCACAGACAAACTGAAGATTAGTGATAGAGTAGGTCAACTAAATAAAAGAGAGTGCTATATAACCATAAAGGACCACAAACCAGATTTCAAGGCTAATCCGACTACAAGGATAATAAATCCCACCAAGACCTGAGATTGGAAAAATTAGTAAAAAGATCCTTTAATGTGTAAATCAACAAATTAAAGAAAAAATAGGCCTGAAACTTTGCATTAATACCAAAGACGTGACTAACTGGTTTGCTGATATAAAGGAGAAAACGAACTGTACACTAAAGCAGTTTGATATTGAAAATTATTATCAATCAATATTTAAAGAATAGTTCATGAATGCATTGGACTTTGCTACCCAGTACACGGATATTACTAAAGAAGAAAAGAGCATTATTATAAATGCGAAAAAATCGGTACTGATACATAAAGGTGAGCAATGGATAAAAAATTCATATGACCACTTTGACATCACAATGGGATCACTAGATTCAGTTGATTCTTCTGATCTTTTTATATTATACAATCTCACAGTGTACTGTGAAATTAATATAACTGACATTAGTTTATTCAGAGACGATGGACTTATGGTTATAAAGAACTCTACTAACTTTAAAATCGATAAAATTATAAAGATATTATATAAAGAATTTAAAAGCCTGAACTTAAAAATTACGGTAAGCACTAAATTAAAAAAAGTTAACTTCTTTGATATAACATTAGATTTAATGAAAAATGTATACGTACCTTATAAAAACCCAATACCAATCCCTTATATATACATACACCAAGATCAAATCATCCACCATCTATAATTAAGCATATACCTTTATCTATGGAAAAAGAATAAGTACAAATTCAGCAAATGAGAATATTTTCTATGAACATATTAATTTCTATAATAAAGCTCTAAAAGATTCAGTTTAGGATTAGTAATTCTGCTTTAGAAAATAAATTGAATCCTTATCAGATATGAAGTTACGTCAAATATCTCGAAAATCCGTGCAGACTAACAGATAACTTCGATGTAAACCATACACACAAACAGGAGGCATGTTTTGGGAGCGGCTAGTCAACAACAGACCATCTAGAAATAATATACCAAGGAATAAAAGCAATCACTTGACATTTGAGTGGGTAGGACACGCTGCAGAACATTATTATTGAAAACATTATCAGAGTTATTGAGAATCTATGTGATTACCGTAAGTACTCGACTACACAAAGATACAACATAAAATAACGTTTATAAAAGGAGCGAGAACAGTGGATACGATTTTTCTTAAAGAAACTTGAAAGTATCTTCCGGAAGAGATGGTGGCAAATATAAACGGTAGATGTTTAATCCATTTATGATTTACTGACGACATTTTAGAAATACCAGAAGCAGGAAATGTTAAATAGACTAGAGAGAGAGAGAGAGAGCGAGAGAGAAAGAGAGAAAGAAAGATAGAAAGAGAGAGAGAGAGAGATAGAAAGAGAGAGAGAGAAAGAAAGATAGAAAGAGAAAGAAAGAGAGATAGAAAGATAGTTTAACAAGGAAGTGAAGGTTTAACAAGGAAAATAAATCAAACTAAACAATTGTATCGTTTCGAAACAAAAAGAATATAAACTATATGAAGAAATCGAAGATGAAAATCGACTTAGCAGAAAATGAAATGTGGAACGGATGCTCGAGAGGATGCTGCCCTCATCATTGAAATCTTATCTTCTTCGATGGTCATTCGTTATCTATCCGACATAGCCTCATAATATGCAACATTTTCTCCCTCTCTCTACGCCCATACATCATCCCCATTAAATAACACTCTACCTTTAATGACACTTAGGCCTTGTATTGTGTGAACAATAATAAAAATGTAGTAATATTAAAGAAAGTCTATAGAAATGAAATTAAGTGACATCTAACGGGGTAGGTTGGTAAGCATTTCATAAAAATAGAGGCATAATAAAAAGCAATGCTTAAAATGTGAACTGTATCGTGAATATATAAATGCCAGTACGGATGCACAACATGGAAATTAATAACAATGTAAACAAACCTAGAGATGCACAAAGATCAATGCAAAGTGAAATATTAAGGATGACTTTTAAAGAGAGAGAAAGGGATCAATATAGATTAAAGAACAGACCAAAATAAGAGATATAGAAGTTAAAACGACGAAAATGCTTGTTTTTTACAAGAAAAAAAAAAGAAAGAAGCAAAATGTTCGTTGATTGGTGGCCAATGGATAACAGACACCGTAGGTAAACAGATGAAAGATGGCGGGATGAACTAGAATGAGATTTTGGTAAATCATTGCGGAGATTACCACAGTCATAGACATCATGGAAGGATTTGTGAAACGTTGAACTACCGTGGACGAGCAATGGTTGATGACGATAACACTCCATACACACACACAAACACACACACCAGTCTTTATATTCTTATAAAAAATCTTTTTTTATTTTTCAGTTTGTTAATATATATATTAGGTTGGTGCAAAAAATAATGTCGTTTTTTTAAGTTAAAAATACGTCAAAAACCGACATTATTTTTGCACCAACCTAATACATACACACACACACACACACATATATATATATATATATATATATATATATATATATATATATATATATCACGCACATTTATGTGTCTATGTTTTCTGAAACCACATTTTAAAAATTTCGTCTCTTCCATATGTGTATACAATTACGAAGTTATCGCCATTCTTTATTATACACGTTCAATCTAAGTAGAAATTACCTTCGTTTCAAGTCTTTCGTTTTCGAAGTTTTTCTTCTCAAATTTCAAACTTTTTGCAACATTAAGCGTCTCGTTTTGTAGGTTTGGAAGCCTTTTTCTTTGAGTTATTTTCTTCTTCATCTTCAAAGAGAATCCACTTATAATTTCTTGCAGTGAAACATATCAATTTTTTTATGATCTACTTTTTAAACTCCTACCCCTGCCATGTCTACTTCTTCAAAACGTAATATTTGGCAGGAAATGCCTTGACTGATGACTCAGCGGCAGAGCACGGGACTGAGGATATATTATTTTTTCGTTCAAGCGATGCGACTTTCTCCTATTTCTTGGAACTCATTGAAACAAAATTGGTATCTCAGTTTAAAATAAAAGAGAACATAGAATCTACTCATATTTAAAGTAGATTTTTGACTGAATTTTGAGTCGATGTTTTTTAAATGGTTGCTCAGCTCTTTGAGGACATTTACATGAATTTTATTAAAAAAAAAACGTATAATTAATGAAAGAAGAGATTTATTTGAGAAAAAATTGGCATAAATAATCTCGAGACTCTTCTTGACTTAATGAATCCGTCGTTAATATCAATGTCTACTTCAATACAAGGCCTTGAAATGTTGTCATGCCCGAATCAAAGGATCTTTATCTAAAGACTACACCCCATACATAGTATTCCTACGGATTTATGCCTGGAGAGCTAGGAGGCTATGTTTGGTATGACGTGATCGTCGAGATTGTAACTCATCTATTTTTGAGCCGACGCAAAGTTTTGTTTATAGGCTTACAGTCTTCCTTTACTCATGCTTTCACAACCCTTTCCAATACCACCTTATAGTAACTGTCACTTAACTCAGTAAAGAAGTTAGAAGGACTGACATCTCTCTCATTGCTGACGACTCCCAGAACCATCACAGTTGGCGGAATCTTTGTCCTCATGATCGTTGGAACGTTCTTATTGTCTCCACATAATCATCTGTCTTTTCTTCCGTTGACTTTTTTGTCCTGATAAAAAGTATTTCTTATCGGAGTAAGATGAAAATATTCTAGGCTCTTGATGTTTCAGTTTGCTCAACAAGCGTTTTGCGCAGCTCAGGTGGTCATCTTTTGTCTTTGCTGACATGAATCCTCCTACCGGCATTAACATTTATCGAAAGCCCTCATGCACAATTCTTCTGATTGAATGTCTTGAAACTAGCAACGACGTTAATTGATTTTCTGGGGTTTTATCGATAATCTTTTGTACCTTTCGTACAAATTTGGGTGTTCTGATGGGGTCAAGGGCCTTAGCAGGTTTTTCATTTTACTGTGATAGAATCCCCGTTAGCGATTTCCAACTGTTTGTGAAATTTGACAACAAACGACCATGCAACTTTCAGGAAGCGAGCAATCACTTAATCCTAATGCTCTTACCTTAAAAGCAACGATTACAGCGTGTCTTTTTATTTGCTGGTTAGTTTGACGTTTGTTCTCATTTATCTGAAAAGAAATGATAGTCAGAACAAGTTAGAAAAAGTTAGATCTATTAAAAGACCTATCCTTAAAGAACTGAGCAACCCTGCACTACAATTCATTCTTACAAGTTTATTTGATTTTGTTTACTTACTCAACTTTTATTGGTGTTTACATTTATTTTATGATGTAAATATTTGTTTTGAAAATTGTATTGACCGATTAATACTGAACTGTGTTTTCCTTTTTAGTTTTTCAATTTTTGGAGTTTCTGTTTTTGCCATACATCGATATTTACGAATTCCTGTGGACAGATCTTTTCAGCTACTCAAATCTAGAATTCCTTTTCATTGGTGTGTTGGAGAAATTTAGGGATTATATTTAAAGTAAGCTTAACAACTGTAACATACAGCTGAGTAAGACAGAGAACATATTGACCAAAATGTGAAGACATTAATAAAATACTGTCTGTCAACATTACTGTTTTCCAGTTCTAAGCTGACAATATGAATTGTTTCATTCATTTTTTTTCTGCCGTAGCATACATCAGACAAAATTCTGGTACAGATAAATTGCAAAGGAACAAAGTGTATAAAAAATTGGATGCACGTCTAATGAAAACTAGATTCATGTCACGTTCAAAGAAATAATTATGGAAGTCAAATAAACAATCGCAATCAAAATTCGAACTGAGTTCCCCGATTTAATTTTCAGAATAGCTAACGCTGATAAGATTTTAACAACAACGCCAATTAAAATAGCTTTATATATATATTCATGCAAAAACCTATACACATAAATATGTAACGATAATAGCTACCCACAACGTCCTGTTTCTTTTCGCTGTAAGTAACTTTTATCCCTTTGCCATTTCTCTTTATCTTCTTTTATCATCCATTCACACAAACTCCTTAAATAGGTTACTCACTGTTTTCCCTGTTTCTCTTGTCTTCATTAAGTCCTGTAAGTGTTAAATTCTCTAGGCCCTCTTTCCGACTGATGTGTCACAGCATCAGTTTCCTTGTAGTTTCTATTTTCCTTAAAACGTCTTCATTCTCACGATTGTATTCTCAATATTCGTGGTTAGAACCACATCTCTGCCGTTTCAAGTCTCTTCATCTGTGGGGAAAATTGTCCAACATTCATTGCTATGTAGGAAATTAAATATTACACAGCACTTCAGCATATTTTTCTTTGTTTCTAAGGACATTTCCGTATCTTTTTACACAATGTTAGTTTCTGAAAGGCTATTACAACACACCTTCAGATTTCCGCGTTACACTTTCTGTCATGTGTTATTACACTATACATACAGTGAAATTTATGCCCTTGCTTCATTTTTACATACCCAATACATAGCTCGCACTTCCAGCTGTCTCTTTTACTGACAACTATGCGTTCTATCTTAATGGTTAGTTTTTACTAATCATTGGTATTCATCACAGAATCATATGCGAATTTTATGGTGTTAAAATTGTCGCTGTATATGTTGAATAAAGTCGGAGAGAAAATGCATGTCTGTTTTATTCCACTTTGTATTGTTTGTACATTCACTGGACTAACTTTCTACTCACAGGCCAGCTGTTTCTTTCCAGCAGAGGTTACGAAATACTCGAATATCTTTCCTGTGTAAGTTTTTATATCTTTCTCTATTAAATGCTTTTGTATAATCTATGAAACATAGGTATAAGTCTTTTTGCATTTGTATTGTATTTGTATTGTATTTTTTTGTATTGTATTTTTTTGCATTTGTATTGTTCAATTTGATAGTATTCTGTTTCGAAAGATAACAATTTTTGTTCCAGTGTCTTGTACAAAGCCACGTTATCCTTGTTCCATTTTCAATTTCATTTTTCTACGAACTGCATTCATTAGAATCCCAGTGATTAGCTTAGTTATGTGACTCAAGTTATGTGGCTCATCAAGATGACTGTTCAATGGAGTCTCATTTGAAGTTAAAAAATTTTTTTTCATCACTAAGAAGCGATATCTACTGAGATGTCCCGTCATTTTGCAGCTGATGTTTATTTCACTTATCATTTTGATAACCTTGCCGATCCCGAGATCACCTATAACTTTCAACCTCATTATTAGAATCTCATCAGGTCCTGTTGATCTGTTTCTGTACACTTTGAACAGTACCAATCTTAGCTCAAATTTTAATACTGGAGATGATTCCATGTGTTTATATATTGCAGCTTTCTCCACTCTACCAACATGTGCAGTGCATTATTGTAAGAAAGACTTTAAACAGAATCGTGTTTTGAATGAAGAATGAGAGATATTCGTCAGGGTTTGATCTAACGTGTTGTGAATGTAGTCGTGTCGCATAGAGACCACACAAAAATCATCAGAGACCACACAGACGAAAGACTTCCACTACACATTTCTACTTGCAGAGGCTGTAAAAAATGTGCCTCATTTGGTGGGCTAAAACAACATTTGAAAATTTATCAAAAAATGTAACAAATACTGCAAAAGACGTCCAACGTTGTCACGTCTGGCCAAGAGAATGTAAAACCCTTGCGGGACTAAAACGTCATATACGCGCTTATATATATATATATATATATATATATATATATATATATATATATATATATATATATATATGTATATATATATATGAAAAGCAAAATAAATTCCGTGTAGTATAATCCAAGTGGGTCCTAGTAATATAAAAATATTAAAATTGCTCCACAAAAAGAGAGCTCAATGTATTTTAGTTGCACAGAGCAATATGATGAATAATCGAAAAAAATTATTTTTACCTCATATGGGGAATAGGCTATTCTTACATGAGGTAAAAAGACTTTTTTTGATTATTCACGCTATATATACTTTGGATGTACAAAATTTATTTACTAATGTCCCCGTCCATGAAACGATTGACATCATTATCCATGATGTATACAATCACCCTTTTCTCCTACGTATCAATATTAAAGCTACTATTTAAAAAATATTATTAGCATGTACCACTTAAGTACCTTTTCATGACGTCCTAGGTAACATTTATACTCAAATAGATGGTATTGCGAGGGAATCTCCTTCAAGCCCCCTTTTTTATAATTATTATATGGCACATTTAGAAAATAAAATACTTATGACACTAATAAACGCCCTATATATGTAAGATACATAGATAACATTTTCGTTTTAGCTAAAAATATTGATCAAATTACACAGCTTAAGAACATATTTGAAAGTCACTCCGTCCTCAAATTTACATTAGAACTTAATATTAATAATACAATTCCATTACTTTATGTATTTATTGATTTCAGTGCACATAAATTTACTACTTGTCTATATAGGAAACCCACAAGCATTAAGTCATGTCTTCTTAATTATAATACTCAATGTCCCCAACGATATAAGTTAGCTATTATAAAAACTTAATCCAACAAAAAATTCATCGATATGAATTGACTTGAAAAATATATACCAACCTTATAAAAAACCTAATACTAATCCTTTATATATCCACTCGAAGTCAAATCATCCCGCATCTATAATAAAGCATGTATCTTCATCCATAGAAAAACGAATAATTATAATTTCTGCTAATGAAAAAATATTCTATGAACACAGTAAATTTATAATAAAGCTTTAAAGAATAGTGGCTATAAATGAACCTGACATTAATTATATAAAAAATGAAAATAAAAACCAGAGAAGAAATAGAAATAGAAAAATCATTTGGTACACCTCCCACCTCTGCATTCAACCAAATGGTTAGTAGTAAGCTAGGGCATAAATTTTTTGCTTTAATTGAAAACCTTTTCCTAGAAATAATACACTTAGCAAAATTTTAATAAAAGCACCCTAAAATTAAGTTATAGTTGTACTGAACATTTAGAACAAATTATAAAAAGAAAATATAATAATAAAATTTTAAATGAATACGTAAGTTAGAATAAAAAAAAAATAGTGATCCAGAAATAAGAATAAACAATATTAAAGAAAAAATATGTAACTGTAGAAATCCTGCAAATTGTCTATGGAATAATAAATGTTTTACAGCATCTATAGTTTACCAATACACTATCTTACTATTGAGAATCCTAATATTGAAAAAGTGTATATTGGAAGCAAATTTAATTTAAATTAAAATGGATCCAACATCTGTTTTCCTTAAATAATATGAAGTATCGCAACCAAACATCCCTATCCAAATATTTTTGGCATTTAAAAGAAACAAATAAAGCACCAACAGTAAGACGGAAACTAATAACAAAAACGAAAACATGTAGATCTTTAAATGAGCATGTCATTTGTGTTTACATGAAAAGTTACATATTATTAAGTTTCTGCAAAATAAAGATTGATTACATCAAAGAAATGAAATAACAGTTTTTTGTAGACATTGTATTATATTTTCTTTAAAAAATAACTAAAACATAACATAAATAATTACATATCTATTATTTGGTCAAAAACAAGAAAGTTGGAAAAATGCGTAATTAAATTCTAATATTTTAATTTTACAATATTGTATACAGTTTATTTTTAAATTTAATAAATATAGTATTTTAGATTCTTATAAATAAAAACATAAATATAAAAAATATGACTTAATCATATTTGGAGGCCCCTTTAAGAAAATCCCAAATGTATTTTATAAAGTAAGAAAATAAATAAAAAATAAATAAAAATGCAACTGTATTGTAGTGCATCTTAATAAACCAGGCAGTGGTGACACGTTCTCATATAAGGAAGCCAGTAATCAACAGACATAAATTATAAACCCACATCTAAGCTTAACCGATATTTACTTTGCTACCTTAAATTATACTTAATTTATACTTATATCCTGATTCGTCAAAAAAACCAACACCTCCTTAGAAAAAAATGTTGATTTCTCATTCTCCTACCAACTTAAACTATATAATATTATTTAACTTATAAAAAAAGTAAATCGTTTTTCGAAAGTTATTCAATATCGCTTGAAAATGAAACTAAACTTTGAATTTTAAGTTTAATTTAAGATTTAGATTTTGGTTTCGAAACATGGCGATTTCTTTGTCGCATTGAATACATATTTTGAAATAATAATTATAGCATATATATATATATATATATATATATATATATATATATATATATATATATATATATATATATACTCACATTATACACATTATATATATACTCACATTATACACATTATATATATATACTCACATTATACACATTATATATATATATACTCACATTATACACATATTGCATTTGTTTTTAAATTGTCAATGTCATTTTTTCCATTGATATGAAACTTTTAACTTCCTCTTACAATTGATTTAATTATTGTTTTATTTTCAATGTATAATATTAAAAAAATGCTTTACTGTTATTTTGTTCTTTTTGTTATTTATAATTTATAAGTATTTTCATCGATATTTTCATATATTTGAAAGTACTTTGTTATTCTTTTATTTGTGGATATTTTCATATATTTGAAAGTTAACTTTCTTCTTAAAAAATTAAGTAAAATCTACACTTATCACTTATTTTCATACATTTGAAATTTAAAAGTTAACTTTAAATTAAAAAGAAAAAATCGCGTATTAATTTCGTTAAGGGAGTAAATAGGCCAAAATTGTATAAGTGCGCGAAATGAGACAGCAGCGAATGTCTCTCAATAAGCCGGTAAGGGATGACAAGAAGAGCGAGAAGAAGTCCAATTATTTCTGGCCGCTAACATCCAAAAAGGTAGGTTTCTTCAATATCTAATTGTTGATTTGAGTTAAGCATATACATTTGCACGGAATTAAGACTATTTTGGAAAAATTTGAAGGGTTTTTAGCGCTCGGGTGTTACAATATACATTTACCAATTTAAATTCAAAGAAAGCACTTATAATATATTAAATATAAATAAATGTAATATTATTAGGTTGGTGCCAAAATAATGACGCAATAATGTCGTTTTTTGACGTTAAAAAATACGTCAAAAAACGACATTATTACGTCATTATTTTTGCACCAACCTAATAAAATATATATATGTATAAATATTTAAAATGTGTTTTTCGGGATTTTATTAGAAAATCAGTGGCGATACTTAATTCATTTATTTACCATCGTCATATAACACATATTGCCTCTTCAACTATCAAATATATCCGGTATTTTTTTTTATAAAATAGTTCTGTAGTGAATTGTATAAATATACGTTGTGTTACGCACATTTAAATTCATTTAATAATTTTGTTACACTGTATAATGAATGCTTATTTTTTTCAAACGCATATTAGTTGAATTATAATATGCAAGTATATAGGCGGATTGCTATAAGAATGTGTATCGAAAGCAAATACTGAATTCCCTATTAAAAATCCCGTAAAAACAGGAAAACGGTCCTAGCACAAGAATCTATGTCTCTAATTTTAATGAAATTTGGCACTGCACTCGGCATGGGTTCAAAGTACAATATGCTCCTAAATTGGTTAGGGTATTATGCATCATTTAAGCTACACGATTAGAGTTTTAGTATCACACACACACACACACACACACAGGCACACACACACACGCACGCACACACACACGCATACATACATATATATATATATATATATATATATATATATATATATATATATATATATATATGACAATTTTGGAGGAGGGGAAAATTTGAAAATTTTTTTCAAGTGATGCGTTTCGTGCCTTAGTGTTTCAACAAACCTAGTCCGATGAAGTTCTAAAGAACGAAACGCGCCACAAGAAAATTTTTCACACTTTTCCATATATATATATATATATATATATGTATATATATATATATATATATATATATATATATATATATATATATATATATATATGTGTGTGTGTGTGTGTGTGTGTGTGTGTGTGTGCCTTTGTAATCGATATTATTTCGATATACTTATCGAAATAAGTATAGGCGTACAATTGATGTAAACGCTAAGATCTTCCACGACTATACGGTGATTTACGCAAATGTTAAGCCTGAATCTAGGAAAAATCATTAATCCAGAAATTTCTCAATTTAAATGTGATGAATGTGGCAGAGTATGTCTCTCCAGTCAGTTATGTGCCATGCGTGATACACGCTTAGTCGATCATGTATCTTTCGATACATGACTGACGAGGCAGATTTTTTCCGCAGTAGGTTGCAGTTTCTTTCTGCGGTTGACCAGTTGCCATCCAAGGCTATAGAACCCGGTCTGTCCTGCTATTTAACCATAGCTGGAGGGAGAAAAAAAGGATTCATATAATTTCACTAGGGTATTAGCATGTAAGTGAATTTAATGGATTCGACTGTTTGTACAGTAGAGTAATGGATAGCGGCTCGGATTGAGGAATCGGAGAGCCGTGTTCGAATTCCAGACGAATCCATTACATTCACTTACGTGCTAATACTCTTGGGAAAGGTATGAATCCTCTTCACTCCACAGCAGTGAATAGCAGACAGACTTTGGATAGCAACTGGTCTACCACAGAAAAAAACGGCAACCTACTGCGAGAAAAAATCTGCCTTGTAAGTCATGTATCGATACATGATCGCCTAAGCGTGTATCCCGCATGACACATAACTGACTCTCTCTTTAGTTGCAAGAAGAGTCATATTGGTGGACCTTTTTCAAATTACGTTAAGTACTACACTGAAAATAGCTTAATCTGCAAAAATCACCCCAGCCTTACTCATCACATGACCCCCCTCCCTCCCCCCCCGCTACTCTGAAAGCTGAAGTTACAAAACAGACTCTTGCCAATAGTAATTATGTATGTATATAGTAAAATAGGAGAAAATAAAGAAGTCGGCATATGTTAGCTATTTATTTATATTTATATTGTAGGAGTATATTGAAATAGCAGTATAGATAATTCGATTGTTGTATAATAATGGTATTATTCTTAGGTGCCTAATAAAATAGGGTGAATGTTGATGAATTTTATACCCGTCCCCGCCTCGAGTTTATTAATTTCCCACTTTTTGACCTTTTAAATGATTTTCTGATATAACCTTTTAAGACACTTTATTACATTTTATCAAATATTCCACCCTCACAATTAAGTCTCTCTAAGGGTAGACAACAGTGAATCTAAATCGTTAAGTTTTTTAATATGCAATAGGTGCTCTATAAACGTAACCTTGACCCCCACCCGACCAAAAAAAAATTTGGCCTATTATATCGTATATATCTATGGATCTATAATCTAAATGTCATTTCATATCAAGAAATAAACACACACATACACACACAGCTAAATATAACCAACTCGTATTTATCAACTAAATTAACGAAAGATGGTATCTCCAGTGGTTTACATCCCATCTAGAAAGCCATGAATTGACACATAACCTCACCGGCATTATAAGCGTTACTACAACTAATGTGGAATGGTAAATCATTCTGATAGTATTAGGATTACAGCGATGTAAAGAGGCTGTCATGATGACGGCAGGGATACCAGAATCGTTCAGCTGAAATGGATTATTTTGAAAGGCTATCATTCTCTGACAGCACATCGACGAAAAGTAAACATTCTTCATATTAAGCGTGATTAGAACAATATTGCCAACAACACCAGTTGTAAAACTGTTTGTCTATTTCTGTTGCTTCTTTTTTGAACTTTCCATATTTGTTCTTATCTATCTATCTATCTATCTATCTATCTATCTATCTATCTATCTATCTATATATATATATATCTTTGCTCTTATCTATCTATCTATCTATCTATCTATCTATCTATCTATCTATCTATATATATATATATATATATATATATATCTTTGCTCTTATCTATCTATCTATCTATCTATCTATCTATCTATCTATCTATCTATCTATATATATATATATATATATATATATATATATATATATATATCTTTGTTCTTATCTATCTATCTATCTATCTATCTATCTATCTTTCTTTCTTTCTTTCTACTCAGTATTTGTTCGAGAATCTTAGACAATCGCGAATTTGTCTCTGGTGCCTGCAAAGATGTTCAACTCCAGGTAAAACCAGATATTTCAAATCATGCTTTTTAAACCTGAATATGCATTACCTTCTTATTACCTGGCATATAATGTATTATTTGTATATTTAGAAATTGTTCAATGAGTGTATTGCTTTTCTCTCTCTTTGTACTGATAAACTGAATAGAATACATACTGTATTTACTGGTTTTAAGATGCATGATTTACAAGAGTATCTGTGGGATTACAGTAAAAGATTAAAACTCCATTGTTGTCCATTTCAAATTTTAGTCGATGTACTTCTTGTTATAATAACATAATAAGTGACACTAGTGTGATATTAGGCATCGTTTCGTATGTGTTTGCAAATATGATATTCTTGCTGCATTGGAGCCATGACGTATATCATATATTTTTACTGTTGTTGGCCGCTCTCGAAATGCTACTAAAACCTCCAAATGCATAAATTCACACGCACGAAACAGACCCACGTACAATTCACAATGACAGATATGCGTATATCTACTTGATTAAGGCATTTTACATGACGATAAATATAAATTGCATGTTCTCTCTCTCTCTCTCCCTCTCTCTCTCTCTCTCTCTCTCTCTGTTTCTCTCTGTTTCTCTCTCACACAAACACACATACAAATACGCAAGTTTTGGTTGAAATCCATGTTTAACTTTTTAGCTTAGCTTTCAATTCAAATTTATTCGTTAAAATTTCGCCATGCGCACCAAAATCTTTTTAAAAATACTTCTTTCAATCCAAGTTGTTATTATTAGGTTGGTGCAAAAATAATGACGTAATAATGTCGTTTTTTGACGTTAAAAAATACGCCAAAAAAAGACATTATTACGTCATTATTTTTGCACCAACCTAATATTATTACTTTTATGTTTTCTCATTGAGTGTTCACACGAGTGATGATTGGCAACTTACACAATAGATTATGTGACAGCAAGTCTCCTCAACGCTGCATCACATTTCTTCGTGTTCTAGGTGACTTGACGAATCTAGATGGTCTCGACTCTCAATGAATTCCATTTTCTTTAGCCTTTTTATTCGGTGCTCCGTCAATGACTGGCACGACAAATGCCTTTAGGTTTCACAAACATACTCAACTGCCTAGCAAATTCAGATTCAGCTCTATTTTTTAATTTCTTTTTCTTTCTTTTTTCTCCAGATTTATTTTGACCTGCCTGGCAAACGAAATCCATAATCTGTCATGTTATCTTTTTGCGTAACGACTACCAGATCCGATTTTTAGGCATGAATTGGATGATCACTTTGAATCTCTAAGTTCTAGATCATTAATAATAATAATAATAATAATAATAACAACAACAACAACAACAACCTACGTGTATATCCTGGAAGTGAAGAAAACTGTGTACTAAAAATATTAAAGCAACTGAGGTCGTTCTTTTGGGACGTATAAAACATATTCAGAGGGGAATGAAGTAGGGTGTTACTGTTGCAGACTTCAAAGAGCCAATCTTCCAAAAACATAAATTAAGAAATCCTAAATAGAAAAGGGGATTAAAAGAAAAGCCATTATCGTTTTGTTACACCTGCTGAGACTTTTGTAAGCGGCAGATGGCGCACCGTATCAACAGCAAGCTCTTGCACTCAAATAGCGTCTTAGATAGAGTTCTGCCGGATGATCGAGACATGTTTCATTTAAGATATTTAACATCGATTTTCCGATCATTTGTTAAGCTTTCAAAGGAGTTGTACTTTTGTGGATTCAAATTCAAATTCATACTTTTTTCTTAACGTCACGTGATGGTAAGACAGTTGTTTCATGATGAAAAAGTATTTTCAACTGCGTAAAGTTATCCTTGATTTTACTAACTGAAAATGGGTTTTATCAAAAATCATATTTTTATCGACATATTTATAGTAAGATTTCTTAAATTGTTTTATAGTATATTTCTGATTAAGACAATCTCAACTTACATAAAAATTTTAATATTTTTAGTTCATTTATTGTCTGCCATAATTTGATGTCTTTATGCTCATGAGAATTAAGGTTTAAATTTTCATATTGTATTGGCCAGAGAAATATGATTGATTGAGTTTTGAATCGTCCAAACAGCTATTTACTAAGTTTGGATATTTTTCGACATAAAGCCACATATATGGAGCACCCAGTGAGGATCAAGCTCACTACACAGTGGTAATGATCTGTGTTACCAGATTCCTAACCATTACTTTACGACGAGGCTACCTGAATAGTTCTAATATATCAGTCTGATTCAATGGGTTTAATAGAAAAATATTTTTACTGGTAGATTTTGTCTTGCGTAATAAGAAAAAAAAGAGGAAAGACTTATCGCATGCGTTCAAAATAGTTTGATGATGAAACGACAAGCGGCTGGGCTTTCATTATTCATTATTATGAAAATTAGTGTAAAACCAACATTGTTTACGATTAATAATTAATGAAATAGACTTGATCTTTGTTGGATTTTCCCTGTATTGATTTGAAATTTGGTCTTTTGTAATATAGAACATTTGATCATAGTAACAAATAGTTTATCTTCTAGTGGCTAGGTGTAAAAAGAACGCTCGTTATTCGGTAACTAAGAGTAATTACTTTTTCAAACGTGAAAGATAAATATGATCGGTTGTCACAGATAGACATGAGCGGATTGCGATAAATAGATAGATAGATAGAGAGAGAGAGACAGAGAGAGACAGAGAGATGTGTGGATTAAACAAAGCAGATGTATTTTTTAGAAATTCGCGTCTGACACCCCTTTCAACGGTGCGTATTGTAGCCTCCTACGCCTGCGCCAAACCAATGAGCTTCCGAAAGGTATTTAAAAATATGCTCACAGTGCCATTTTTTGTAATACTTACTGAGTTATTCAACTCCACACTGACATGGAGTCTGATTTATTTGTCACGTGATTAAAAATTAAAAATACCTTTTAAAAATCAATATTAAAACAAAGTATTTAAAATAATATAATAGAAGAACAATGAAAAATCAGTCATTATTTCGATCTCACTATATATATATATATATATATATATATATATATATATATATATATATATAAATATATTATAATTATTTTTAAAAAAATATGATTCCTTCGCTACATAAGAGTTCTCATGTTTCAAAAACGAGAGCCGAAACCCTCAATATAATTATTAAAATTAAATTGAATTAAGGTATCAAGCCCTGTTTCATCCTCAAGCGAAAATTTAGGAATAACCAATCTTGAAATTTACGGATCTTTATAAGCATGTTCGCTCGCAAAATTAATTACTATGGAAACGGCTGGGCCGAACATTTTGATAAGGGGTCTGACAGTTAATTTTTATCCACATATCAGTCACCTTCAGAAAGAGGTCAAGCCGTGGTAGGGTGGCGTATTCATTTCAAACAGGATGATGGCATTCATGTACGCACATCGTCTGGTCAGTTACAGCGAAAGATAGCTTTTGACACCATGCTATGTCGTGAAGTGTCTAGAGAATTTTGTTTTATTTTATTTTATTTATTTATTTATTTATTATCCAGATGGCTGTTTCATATATAAATGCGTCGCACTGAACTACTATTTGTTTTTTGACGACTTCATAAAGGGTTTTTCTATTTAATGATTGGGTTAAGCTTTTAAGCCTTTTATTAAACTATGAAATTTAATTTTTTTACTGCTAATTATTTAATGCGAAAATTTGTTGATGTTGGCAAAAAACCGTTAACTCATGTCTATGGTTTAATAAATTTTCATTATTTAGAAACTTAATAATGTGTAGTTTTTCATGTAGGTATAAAGGGCACGGGTCCTCCCAGGTTTTACAAGTTCTTGTTCTATTTATTATTTTCCATTTTACTTTTAGTGTTTTATTCATTTCTTTTAAATGCCAGAAATATTTGGATAGAGATGTCTGATTTCTAATATTATTGAAGGAGCTTTTGTGTTGTCTCCATCTAATTTTAAATTCATTCTTCGTTGAACCAATGTATATCCTATCAGTGTTAGGACTCTCAATGGATGAGGTAGTGCATTGGTATACCACAGATTTTATGAGGCATTTATTTTCTAACGGGCAGTCTTCAGGGTTTCTGCAATCACATAATTTTTCATTATTTTTGCCTAATTTTAGTTTAGGATTTTTGTTAATACTGTTTTGGCATGCATGTTTTTCCAGGATTTTATTATGTTTTTTTATGATTCTTTCTAGATCTTCAGTGCAACGGTAACTTAATTTTAAGGTGTTTTTATTAAAGATCTTGCTAAGTTTGCTATTAGTAGGAAAATGTTTTTCAATTAAATCTAGGAACTTATGTCCTAGCTTAATACTAACCATTTGTTTGAACGGAGGGGTATACTAAATGATTTTTCTTTTCCTGTTTTTCTTCCTGTTAGTGCTATTGTTTCTATAATTTATGTTAGCGTTTTTGTATCCGCTATTTTTTTAGGGCTGTGTTATAAAAATTACTGAGTTGTTGGAATATTTCCTTATTAGCGGAGTTCATGCGGATTCTTTTCTCTATTGATGTGGGTATCTGCTTAATTATAGATGGAGGCTGGTTTGACTTAGGGTGTACATACAAGGGATTAGTGTTAGGTTTTCTGTAAGGTACGTATGTGTTGTTCATTAAGTCTAGAGTTACGTCGAGAAAGTTTAGAAAGAAACCTGTAAATATCTCGGAGTCAGCGAAGGACATTGAATACAGCATAACTAAATGAAAGAGAAAGTAAGAAAAATATACCATAGACATGTACATCTAGTGTTAAATACGGAGTTGAATTCACAAAACAATATCAGCCATAAACACCTTAGCTGTCCCTGTGGTGCATACACTTTCAACATCCTTAACTGGACCATAGCTGACATTAAGTGAATGGACGCCGAAACGAGAACTTGCCATCGCATGCATCATCCTAAGGCTGATGTTGATCGTTTGTATGTGTCCGGATACGAAGGAGGCAGAAAATTACGTAGACCTGTCTTACAAAACCACAACAATCAGTCTTCAAAGATACCCGGAAAGTACAGAAGACCAGATGGTGAACTGTGTTAAAGAACATGAAAGAAATAAGAAACTTTGTTCAGCAATAAAGGAAGGCCAACAAATTGGGTGAAGAAATGCAAGTAAAACATAATACACCTATTGCAGCGGCAAAGAAGCTAAAAAAAAAGGAAAGCAAAAACAAATGCAATAGACCAGATACAGAAACGATAGTAAGATAAGTCTCTACATAGTCAATATTCTGCCTGTACCAAACAAACTCATGTAGACACACCCTGTACTCAACAATGGCTACATAGTACAGGGTTAAAAGCAGAAACCAAAGGTTTTATTATGCTGCACAGGACAAATGCTTGCTAACTAGATAAATTACCAAGCATACATATTAAAAAATTGTTAGCCCAAAATACAAATTCTGAGATGAATATCAAGAAACAATTGACCATCTTGTATCAAGTTGCACGTTATTGGCACCAACTGAATATAAAACTCGGAATGATTGAATGGGCCAATATCTTCGCTAAAAAATCTGCAAGTTCTTTGGAAAGAAGAAAGAAGTTCATATGAATACCACACAGACCAGTTACGGAGATAGAATCTGTAACAATTTTATGGGACTTTACAATACACACAGACAGAATAATCAAACCTAATCGCTGAGACATCGTGATCAGAAATCACAAAAACAGAAAATGCCTTCTTATTGACATGTCAGTTCTCACAGAGTGTAATGTATCTTTGAAAAACTACGACAAATACAAGGATCTTGAAATGGAAATATAAAAAGATGTGGTACATGAGGACATCAGTAATTCCAGTTGTAGTTGGAGCCCCCTGTTTGAGTGGAAAAGATTCCGATAAACTCATTGAATACGTTTAAAGAAATGCAATAAAATTGTACTCATAAGTATAGCTCACTCTTTATAAAGGGCTTTATCTATGTATAATATGTGATCTTAGCCTACTTTTTAAAATGTAATGATGGCATTGATGCCATCATTACATTTTTAGGTCTCTGGTTTGAACCCGGAAGGAAATAAGTATACTACAGAAATCAAAGGAAGTAATAATAATAATAATAATAATAATAATAATAATAATAATAATAAGAAGAAGAAGAAGAAGAAGAAGAAGAAGAAGAAGATGAATTTTTCGAAATTAATTTTGGGGTAAAGTGCCTCATGTTTGGTCATCTTCGACTCACTTCGAGGCAATGAAAAGGATATTTTAAAACGTGGTCCTTGGTTGGCATTCACCGGTGAATTTTATTTTGAGAAAGATACCTCATCACATTTCGATACACAACAAAAGGCAAAATTAAAAAGAAAAATTAATTATATACATTTATGTATGTATAATTCGAACAACATATTCACATTGGTTTCATAATCACCATATTATCGCGGTGTTCCATTTACTTATTAATAGTATAATTAAATCACATATGACCAACCGACACAAAGAGAAAATACAACAAATGTGAAAATGTTTACCAATAGCACCAAAATGATATATCGCATGAACTGTACAAAATGACTGCAAATATTACAATTATTAGACATAAAAAATAAACCAACGGCAATATGATATCAAGTTTTGAAACAAAAACGCAATAAAAAAACAAACAAATAAAAAAGCGACACGAACAATCGCGTGAACACGCAGAAACGCGATATTTAAAAATGACGAAACCGGTATTTCTACGAAATTTACCGAACATTCAGACCGGTAAATATAATTGATACTGTTTAATTAAAGAACAGAACATTTATTCAAATAAGGGTATCCATAAAAATAACGTATAAAGAGAAAATATATTAAATATTTGTAGGATTTAAGCCATTTCCTATTATATATCGTCATTGTTTTTGTTTGGATACGAATACAGAGCAGTTATGATATATCGAGAAAGATAGGCGAAAGTGTGTGTTTAAAAGTATTAATTCGAACTTTGCTTAACCGGAAGTTCTGTGTGGCTGAACGCTTATAGTCCGCCAGGGTTAATGGGGGTCCCATATATTTGCCTTGATAAAGTCCCTCAGAGGACGAAAAGCGTTGGCTAAGATAATATTTTTTCCTTTCTATAAATTTATATTGCCCTTTTACAGACATATTTTTAGTTAAATCTTATCTCTTGTATTTATACACACACACATACATACAGATGCACACATACACATAGATACACACCCGCACATACATGTGCGTGTGTATTTAGATAATATATGTGTATGATTGTAAGTATGTGTAATTATGTGTACGTGCGTGTGTTTGCGTACGTGTGTACACGCACAAACACAAAAGCCGACACAGTGTGTGTATAGATATATATATATATATATATATATATGTGCGCGTGCGCGCGCTCGCGTGCGCGTGTATATATATGTGTGTGTAATAATAATAATGTAATGGCTTTTTTCTCGCTTCCTTTACATATGAGAAAATGTAGACAATGGAGAGAATAATACATTTTTATGTCACAAGGACATCAAATTAGTTTCAAGTTGTAAGAGACACGTGTAAAAGAAATGAAGTTATGAAGTACTATTTGCGATAAGATTCAAGTTTCACAGGGAAACGCAAAAAACATCTTATGGTCAGCCAATGTATATTCACTTTAACTGGTAATAAAAAAGTATTTTTTATAATAATAATAATAATAATAATAATAATAATAATAATAATGCATAATGAAATGCCAGAACAAAGATTAGATATAATTTAATTACAGTCTTTTCGTGTCAAAATGATCGTGTCAAGTATTTGACAGCAGCTGTGTATATATGAATATATATATATATATATATATATATATATATATATATATATATATATATATATATATATATATATATATATATATATATACATACGCATATATATATATATGTGTGTGTGTGAGTGTGTGTGTGTGTAGGCACTTGTTTGTAAACTTGAGGGATACTGCGAAAGTAACAACTCTTATTAATTTCCATAGAAATTTAAACGGATACAGGAGATACAATAACTCTATGAAATGGATGCATATCTTCAACTACAACACATTATTTGTCTCCATTGTCGCCACCGTAAGCAATGCATTTTTGTCAGCGACACATTTTCATTGAAACCTATCACCGACTGCCTGTGTTCATATTCACTGTTTGATTTCCATAAACGTTCAATAAGCATTAATAAATGTCAATTAGTGTCAATTATGCGATAGGTAAATTGTCGCCATTTTATATTTTTAATTTCGCGCATGCGTGTTGTTTCTCTTTGATTTTGTAGGGTCAGTTGGGCACCGTCTGTGAGAAAAAGAGCACCATGACGCAATTCACTCCGCCAGAAATTTGGAAACGGCATGTTGTTCTGCTTGGCATTGGTACCGCAAGCTCCAATACGAACATTTCAGAGTGTTTTGAGTGTCAATCTGAAGACAGTGTAGAGGATTCGGAAAGAGTTGGGTGAGTCTAATAGTGATTACAAAAGTACGCCAGCTCGGAAAACTTACTCTGATTACGATGGTTTTGGGAGTGATCACTAATGATGGCGACATTAAGCCACCATTCATCTTTGCACAGGGCTTCATATTCAACACTGAGGCCTACATCAAGTGCCTTGAGGAGGTAGTACTGCCCTGAGTCAAGAGGGTGGCTGCTGGAAGACCCTATGTCTGGAAACATAAGCAGGAGAACCTAATCATGGCTGTCAGACAATTTCTGCTACCGCATCACCGCTTACATCTGGTCACCTAACTTCCCAGACTGCAACGCCCTTGATTATTATGTGTGGGGCGCAGTTGAGTGAGAGAACAACAAAATGCATTGTAACACCAAAGTTGACCTGAAGGTAAAAATTATGGCAGCATTCATCAACTTAAACAAGGACACCGCCTAGAAGAGATGCAGCAGATAGCGAAGTCGTCTGTTTGCTGTGACAATTTTTATTGAATAAATTTACTCTTTACTATTTCAATATACATTTGTATAATTTTGGTTAATATAACTGTTAAATGTCAGTGTTATTTTCATTTTCGCGTAATTTAGACGACAATTTTTCCATTGCACCCTCTATGTATATGAATATATATTCATATTTTCTTTTTACAGATATATCTTATTTATATTTAAATTTTACGGACGACACACCACCTAAATTGGAAATGGAAGGTACGGATAGGGTTGTGTTTAAATCCATCTTTAATAAGTTACGTAGGTTCAAGTGTACTCAAACAAGGGGAGAGACAGTTTGGAATTATCCATACGGATTACCAAACCCTTCATTACCTTACTATATATATATATATATATATATATATATATATATATATATATATATATATATATATATTTCAATCCCCTATAAGATACAGGCTTTCTTAAAGTCTCTTAGACATTGACAGTAATGGTCTATGCTAGTCTATGCTGTGTTGACAGCGAGTTTGAATTGCGAGTTATCGTTTTTCTGGACTGATTGCATCCCATAACTAAAAATACCTATCTGCCTTACTGTTTAGCTGGTGTGTCTGTGCGTGTGTGAAGGCGTACCTTTTTTTTCAATGGAATTACTGTGAAATGAACTTCACGGATTCGACTTGGATTTTGAATTCCGCTCTTTGTGCCAATAACAATTAGTACGCCTCTTGTTGCAACTCAACTTTGCACGTTTAACCCCTTAAGCGATCATCAAGACAGATATATATTTATATGTGCATGTGTTTTATACTCATTTGTGAATATGTATATCTATAAAACGCCTGTCTGGTATGCTTCCATCAGCCTAAGCAACATTAAATCGATATGATCTTATGATTACGACTTAAAGAGTTGCATATGTTGTGTGGACGTATGAGTGTGTGAATATATTTTGTATAATATATATATATATATATATATATATATATATATAGACACAACATTTATACAATATATTCATCCCTTACATGTATATGATTCGTTGCTCATGATATGAAGATATATATCTCATGGAATGGGCGATGCGTTGCTATGACAACTAAGCATCTTCCCATGAGCAGGCTCCCGTCGATGTTGGTGGCCGGCTGATGGTGTGAGAAAAAAAGAAAAAGAGAGAAAGAAAGAAAAAGAAAAGTATGGGGGTATGCTATCCATAGAGGCATGTATATAAAGGAAGGGTAATAGGATTTTTGGGTGAAAATGCTTTGCGGGTCAGAGGTGGATCTGGAGATACTTGGGGGTAAAGGAGGTCTCGACATGCGCATGTTGACACTAAGATTTGCCAGTTATATATTTTTGCGTATCGAAATTTTTATAAATTATAGACTGGTCAGTCAAAGCAGAGGGCATTTCAAACGCTTGAGGCTAGAAACTGTGCAGTTTGACGAACGAGTCAAGTGACAATATTAAACAAATCATATTTTTTTATATTATGTCACCAACTGATTAATTATATATATCGGGATGAATTCTTCTAAGAATGCTGGTCTCGATAGCCATTGACATGAAACTGATTCTCGTTATCTGCTTATTTTTTTTGCATCAAAGTCTACCAAATTCAACAATATTTCATCTCGGGTCAAAGGTCGAAGTGTTTGTGAAGAATTGATGTAAATCAGTTATTTAATATAAATATTTTGAAGGAAGGTAAATTATGATATTTTTCCATTTGACTAATGAAATAAAATGAATTACACACACACATACACACACACACACACATATATATATATATATATATATATGAAAAGTATATATATATATATATATATATATATATATATATATATATATATATATATATATAATTATTTATATATTATATGCGCGGTACTTATTAGAAAGCGCTCAATATCAGAGATAGAGCTAACATATTTGGTTGGATTGATGTGAGTTTGTGACCCTGGGTCACAAACTCACATCAATCCAACCAAATATATATATATATCCGCTCCGATCAACAGTTGTATAATACCGGGGTGTCTGTAGTGCCATGATCACCGTCTGCTTCTTCTACTTCAGCATTTTTTTTACCTCATTTACACATCATGAAATCTAACAACGATCCCAAAAAGAAATCCTAAACCAGCTCTTAAAAATCACCTAAACTCTTTAATATTTCATTTTCTAACATCCGTGACATAAGAACCAACTTCTGCAGTGTTGAATCCTTCCTTGTTGCGAACTGCCCGGATATACTGGCTCTCTGTGAGACCAACCTTGACTTATCTATACCCGCCTCTGACCTTTCGATCCCCGGATACCTTCTACTCCTTAGAAAAGACTCTCAAACCCATATGCATGGCCTTGGTGTTTACATCAAGGACCATCTCCCGCTGGCAAGAGAGCTGTCTCTTGAATCTCCAGACCATTCGTATATGTGTCTGCGGCTATCCCTTCTCAATGTTGTAAGCTACATCTTCTTCCTTTATCGCTCTCCATCCTCCCAAGACTGTGGTGTACTCGAATGCATTGACAAGGCTCTCTCTCCCCATCCGTTTGCTCACATATTCATGTTTGGCGATTTTAATGCCCATCATATACCAAGTGTCTTAATAACACTACTACCGTCCTTGCAAGCATACAAACCCTTAATTTTTCAATTTCTCAATCCCTCGCACAAATAGTTGACTTCCCCACACGTTTTCCATACAATCTGGATGGTAAGGCTTTTCTTCTTGATCTAGGTTTTACCTCCATCCCCGAGTCCTGTAGCGCCACGCAGCTCTGCCCTCTTGGCAACTCCGATCACGCTGTAGTATCTGTCAACATCTTTAACTCCACCCCCTGCAAAGAACCTCCTACCACTAGAACATCGTTCTGCTATCAACGAGCAGACTGGGACTCGTTCCGGGATTTCATTCGCGACGTCCCCTGGGACGTTGTCTTCTCGCTCCCTGTTCAAGAATGTACTTCCGAGGTCTCCACCTGGGTTAAATCTGGAATCGAGGCTTTAATCCCCTCAAGGAAATATAAGGTCAAATCGTGCTCCTCCCCCTGGTACTCCGCTGCATGTTCAGCTGACATTGCCCATAGGAATCACTTTTTCCACCTTTATCGTAGCGACATGTCTGATTGCAATAGACGTCTCTGTCCGTAACGAGTGTAAGCGTGTCCTCAATGAAGCAAAGTCTCTATATGCAGCTCGAATGAAAGAACGTATTGCATCTCGCAAATTTGGCTCCAAGGATTATTGGCGTCTCTGCAAGAGCGCACTTAACAATAACAAACCCTGTATACCTCCTTTGTTCAACCAGTTTGAGGTTCTGAGTTCTTCTGTCGACAAGGCTGAATGTTTTGCTCGGAAATTCTCATTCAATTCAACGCTCGACTCGTACCCATACCCGATTTCCCCCTTCGAACTGAGGCTCACTTGAGCGACTTGCACATAACCTCTTCATTGGTTCTGGGCATCATCTCTAAATTAGACTCCCACAAAGCTAGTAGTGGAAATGGGATACCAGCCATTGTCCTGAAGAAATGTGCGCCTGAACTGGCCCCTGCCCTCTCCAAATTATATAATTACTGCCTCAATGAATCTTGTTTACCACCCTGTTGGAAGTCCTCATTCGTTGTTCCTGTCTTTAAGAACTCTGGTGACCCTTCTGAGCCTTCTAATTACCGTCCTATCAGTCTCTTACCACTCTTCGGTAAAATCTTTGAAGCTTTAATCAACGCCGAAGTGGTTATCCACCTAACATTCCATAATCTGCTCTACGACAAGCAATATGGTTTCCGCTTTGCCCGTTCTACAGCTCATGTGTTACGTCCATAACTGAAATTGTTTACCAAGCACTCCATAATAACGGAGAAGTTTGGGCTGTGGCTCTTGATATCTCCAAAGCGTTTGATAGGGTTTGGCATCTCGGCCTTCTTCGCAAGCTTCAGGGTTATGGAATTACAGGTCGGTGGTTCAACTTAATACAATCATTCCTGTCGAACCGTACATTGAAGGTCGTTCTCAACGGATTCTCCTCCAGCTCCTATCCCATGAACGCAGGTGTTCCCCAAAGCTCCATCCTAGGCCCTACTCTGTTCCTTATCTTCATTAACGATCTTCCTCATTCCATAGGTTTCCAAGTAGGCATCTATGCGGACGACACTACTATTTATTCCTGCCTCAAAAACAAATCTAGTGTCACCGACAAAACTAACCTGGCCTTTAGGAAAGTTGGCTCCCTATGCCGCGCCAGGAAATTTTTCTCACCGGAGTCGATCCTTCAAATCTACAAATCCACCATTCGCCCTGCCATGGAGTATTGCTGCCATATATGGTCTGGAGCCCCTTCTAATTGTGTCAAGGTCCTTGATAAAATCCAAAGACGGATATGCAATGTAATTGGCCCTGATCTGGCATATCGTCTGCAGCCGCTCTCTCACAGATGTGCCGTTGCCTCCCTCTGTCTTTTTTACAAATACTTTCACGGTAACTGCTCTGGTGAGCTGCTTTCGCTGGTTCCCAGACTTCGTGAATTTAAGCGCTCAACTAGGCTGGCATATCGCTCTCACCCTTTCACTGGCGAAACTGTTAAATGTAGCCGTCTCTTCTACTCCAATAGCTTCATGTCTCGCACTTCTCGCCTGCAGAACCCCCGCCCCATTTCTTGTTTTCCTGATAGTTATCATTTCCAACTATTCAAATGTAACGTCAATCGACGTCGCCAGATGCCCTGATCTATCCCCTATCCTTCTCTTCATCTATTCCTCTATCACTCCTCTTTGTTCTCGCTCCTAATCTAGAACCCTTTGCGTGCCAGTGGCTTTCCGTCTTGCTTGGGGTTGAATGCTTAATATATATATATATATGTGTGTGTGTGTGCGTGTGTATGTGTGTGTGTGTGTGCCAGCGCGTATGTGTGTATGTGTATTTATATAAATGTATATATATATATATATATATATTTATATAAAATAGATACACAGTAAAAATATATGTTTATATAATATATATACATACAAATTAATTAATGAATTACTAAATAGAAAGGTAATTCCAATTCAGTATAGGTCATTGTTGATTTTGCTCAAAAGAGTGCTCAATATCCTATGGACAGATCTATATATATATATATAAGGTATAAAGTTACATTGTTTTTAGATCTTATTAAAAACGTGATAAGCATACATGTAACTAAATTTTCCACGTTAAAAGCAAGCACCCAACATAATCTGTTCTTCGATAGAACCAATCGTCAGGTTTCAATAAGGTCTAAAAACGTAAGATTACAATATATTTATATATAAATATATTACTGAGAATTTGCTATATAGAATAGTGCTCAAAACTGGAAATAGAGCGTTTATACCACGTTGACATAGGGATCTACATCATCGCATAGTGACTGTCATATTCACGCTTCAATGGAATTTTCATGGTTTGAAAATCGAATTGAAGCGGACAGTCATCGTATCAATGCAATGTTTATTTCTATGGCCACGCTCTCTCTCCATATCGATATATATATACGCGCGATCGCGCGCATGTGTGTGTGTGTGTGTGTCTGTGTGTGTCTGTGTGTGTGTGAAGAAATACAGATTTAAAGTGTGCTATATTTATGGGATATTGTGCTCAATATCAGAGATAGAGCATATGTAAATATTAAAGTGAAATCAACACTCAGAGGCGACGGGTTGTTTCATGCCAGACGCAATCGTCAGGCCTGACGATTGCGTCTAGCATGAAACAGCTTGTCGCTTCTGAGTGTTGAATTCAATTTTCACTTATATATATATATATATATATATATATATATATATATATATATCCTAACGTTCGGTTCACACTCCTCGGCGTTTTTTGAACAAAAGGAAAGGTTTATCGGTTGTTTAGGATTGGGTTGCTGAGTCGTTCTAAAGAATTTAAATTCTCTTTCAGCTTCAGTAGCACTTTGTGTTTTAGTGGCATTATCGCTATGCTTGGGGTGAACTCATTTTACATTTTATTCATTTTACATTCATTCTACATTTTATATCAATGTATATGAGGGGTGCTGAAAATTTAACGGTCAGACGAACATTTCAAAAGCATAAGTGTCAAAATTCTGATTCTTTGAATAGGGAAGTATCGCGAACAATTTCAAATATACATGCATACGTACATATGTATATATATATATATATATATATATATATATATATATGTATGTATGTATGTGTGTGTGCGCATGTGCATGCGTGTGTCTGTGTCTGTGTCTGTATGAGAGAGAGAGAGAGACAGAAAGAGTATGAAGACATATGAATCTCCACTGCATGATGATTCAGTTTCATATTTCAATGCGATCTTCATAAACATACATTCATGCTTACATATATATACACACACACACACACACACACACACATATATATATATATATATATATATGGGGGGTGTATTAGTACATATACATTTTATTCCTCATGGTAGCACATATGTTTATTATGCTACTGGTGAGGAGTAAAATGTATAGCTCTGTTATATTACATTGAGCACTATTCTATCAATATCAGCACTCAATGTGCGATATATATATATATATATATATATATATATATATATATATATATATATGAGAGAGAGAGAGAGAGAGACGTCATGCGTAAAACGGTTTCAGTATCAGAAAGTTTTATTGGTATTAAAATATTTAAAACGCGTATTAAATATTAAGAATACACATATTTATACATGTACCTACGGGATACACACGCGCACTCAGATACGCAAATATATATATATATATATATATATATATATATATATATATATATATATACGGGGGCGTTGTAAAAAAAACATTTCATGTGCGTTTTCGTCGGCTCATTTGAGGTGAATTCATTTTTTTTGTAACTGAGACACCTGGTTCTACACCAGCGATCATTACGCTCGCACATACACGCATAAGACACACATGTATATACAAACACATCAATAAATACATGTATACACTGATTTACACAAACAAAAATAACATTTTATATATACGAGCTTTCAAGTATGCAACTAATATTTTATATACAAAATTATTCCCAGATACTAATATAGATTATATGGATTTAATTCAACGGAAGCAATTGATGATATAACTTCCGGAACAGCTGCTCTGTTCATTGGCCTGTACCACACATACCTACACACACATATCATATATATATATATATATATATATATATATATATATATATATATATGCATATGTATGTAGTATGTGTTTTTATGTATATTCAAAACATTTAATATTTATGACACATGTTTAGAGTCGAGTCTGTAATATTAGTTAGGTGCGTTGGAACTTTGCAATCAGTCACTAATGTAGTTTAGTAATATAAAATATCATTTAGAAGATTAATGAATTTACAGACGTTCGAGGAGAAAAAAATAAGATTATTGTTGATTTTCAATAACTCTCATCAGTTATTCCTTATAAAAAAAATTTCCTCTCGCGAATGAGTTATTTAAAAATTTACAAAGTGACAGAGAGCAACATAAACAGGTTGTGGCTAAATACTGGTTATAGCGACATACAGAATAAGTTCGTTTTTGCTTATAGTCGAGAAACAATTCCTTTTCTTTTTCACTTGAGTTCTTAATGATAAGTTAACTTGTGAGAGGAGAGTTAATATAGAGAGAGTGAATTAAATCCCCTTTTTAAAAAACGGTTGGTGCTGTCAGTGTTTGGATGCAGTCTTTTAATGCTATACTTTCTTCCATTTGCCTTCCATTGATTTTTCTACTGAAATGAGTAATATTAGGTTGGTGCAAATATAATGACGTAATAATGTCGTTTTTTGACGTTAAAAATACGTTAAAAAACGACATTATTACGTCATTATTTTTGCACCAACCTAATAAATACATGTGTTCTAATTTTAAGGATAACGTATATTAAAGTATGAATAAAATATTTTTGAGTTTGTTAATCAAGTATTGTTTATGCTATAAAACAAAGAAGACATACGAAACGATATTATGATCGATCAATGTCAATGTTACCGTTTCTTACGCTGGTGCCACTGAATATATGTGACATTTTAAAACTTATAATGATACACCCGCATAGAAGTAATGTTTTTTTTTACTATCAGAAGTGCGGTTTAGGAGTGAACAAAGTGTAATTTTTTCTGCCTACAATACTAGTCACTAACATTTCTCATTTCCACATTGTTTCGAAATCGTGTCGGTTCACTATTTTCTATATTCAACTAAAAATTCTTGTTAAGAAATCCTTTTCATGTATTTCCTTTCCAAATTTTTCTTTGTGATGACTGCGTTGTTAGTTTGGTTATTTTCGTATCTTTAGCAAATCTTCATCATATTCTGTATCTTTACTCACTACTTCCTCTTGCTACATACGTTTCTTCTTCTTCAAATATTGTTTTTACTGGACAATCTAATTTCTTGACTTTTCTCAAATCTCTTTTATTTAGCGACATACTTAAAGCTAAATCTTTTTTTCTTGTTTTTATCTTGTTAATTTACTCAAGTTCTTTTTCGATTGTTCTCTGATTTCTGTTCAATTTTTCGTAATTTCCACCGTAATTTCTATCGTTGTGTTTCGTTAATTTAATAACTTTAAAAGATCTTCTTCATCTTTCAACTTTATATCTTTTTTACGATACATGACAATCTTTATATAACTGAAATGAAGAAAATAAATATTAATAACATTAAAAACTACACATTATTAAGTTTCTAAATAATGAAAATTTATTAAACCATAGACATGAGTTAACGGTTTTTTGCCAACATCAACAAATTTTTGCATTAAATAATTAGCATAAAAACTTAAATTTCATAGTCTAATAAAAGGTTTAAAAGCTTAACCCAATCATCAGATAGAAAAACCCTTTATGAAGTCGTCAAATATGTACGAAACAGCCCTTTAGGAAAAAAATCAATAAATAAATAATAAATAAAATAAAATTCTTCAGACACTTCACGATGTATTATGGTGCCAACAGCTATCTTTCGCTGTGATTGACCAGACGATGTGCGTACATGAATGCCATCATTCGCTTTGAAATGTACACCCCGACCCTACCTCGGCTTGACCTCTTTCCGAAGGTGACTGATATGTGGATAAAAATTAACTCTTATGCCCCTTATCTAGATGGCCGTTCTAGTCGTTTCCATAGTAACTAATTTTGCGAATGAACATGCTTATAAAGATCCTTAAATTTCAAGATTGGCTATTCCTAAATTTTCGCTTGAGGTGAAACAGGGCTTGATACTTTAACTCAATTTAATTTTAATAATTATATTGAGGTTTTCGGCTCTTGTTTTTGAAACATGAGAACTCTTATGTAGCGAAGGAATCATATTTTAAAAAAAATAATTATAATTTAAGCTCTACTTGTGTATAGAGCACAGTTTTTTAAAAATAAGAACAAACATACTAAAGAACTCCAGATTATTTACCTAACGTGTTCTTTCCTATTTTTTTACATATTTACTCACTCACACACACACACACACACACACACACACACATATATATATATATATATATATATATATATATATATATATATATATGGGATTACTTTTATGTGGTCCTTATCCAGTGGCTACCAGTCAATGTTAAATATACATTAGATATCTTAATATACGAATCTCGGTCAAAAAAATAATGGATTTTCATCATTGATTCAATCGCAAGAGAACAGCTAACATATCAAAATGACCCCCAAATCTTCAGTATTGCAAATCTAGTTCTTAACATAGTCTTCTTCATTTGCATTCGTAGTATGTCACCTATGTATTTCCATCCCCTCAAAGATTCTTGGTAGCTTTTTTTTAACCATATTTGAGATGGTTCTTTCACCACGACATCATTGGAAAGTGCTATCCCTATCTGTTTTATTCAAATTATGTTTGTATCGACTTTT
>OZ010600.1:39691518-39805377 GCA_963932145.1 Acanthosepion lycidas | reverse complement strand
CTGTGAGCCGCCATTTGTTTATTTCTGCTTACCTAGCCACATTCTCTGACTTGGTGAGGTTGGCGTTTAGAACCGCAAGGATAGTGAGCCTTTTCATTTCCTGTGTCAGATTTGAGCCGCCATGCTCTCGATCCGTCTGAAAACATAAAAAGAAATGATAAACGTTAGGTCATCTTCCAATACTCCACCCAATATATGTTCTCAAATACCTAGCTCAATTTTGATATGCACCCATAAAATTATATATATATATATATATATATATATATATATATATATATATATATATATATATATATATATATATATATATATATATATTTAAATTAACAGAAAATGACATACAGTAATTGATTGGTCAACTCCACAGGATTTCATTGATTGATAAAAGCTTGTTATATTGAAATTGATAAAATAATCAACAAAATCGATAGATAGAAAAGTTATTATTTCAACGAATTTTGAATCTACAAGGAATTGATATTGTTTTTCCTTTTTGACTAAATTTATGTGTGTCTGTATATGGATGTGTTGATGTGCTTATGCTTTTCTTTTCGCTCTGTCTTTCGATTTTTCTCCCTCTTTCCTTCTCTTTTCCCATTTTTCTTTCTTTTTCCTCGATTTCCTTCTCTTTTCTTTCTTTTCATCTGTTTCCCCTTCTTTTCTTTCCCCTTCTTTTCTTTCTATTCCCCTCTTTCCTACTCTTTTCACTCTTTCTTTTTATTCATCTTTTTTTACTCATCTACATTAGCAATCGATATCTTTTTATCAACTGTCTTCATCACTCAAAAACTATCGGTTACTTCGATTTACATTTCATTACTTTTGAACAGATTATTTTTTTAAATGTTACAGTTTTTGTTTTAGAACTGCATTATCAATTATAATAAAGTACAAAGTTATTTTTATCTCTCTCTCTGTCTGTCTGTCTCTCTCTCTCTCTCTATCTATCTATCTGTGTGTGTGTATATGTGTATGTGTTTCAGTGTAAGCAGAATTTTTTACCCACAAAAGTGCCCAATAGAAAACTAAAGCGAAAATAGTCAATAATTTAATAAAAATTCAATCGACTGATAGCACGACCAACTTAAAAGATGATCAGTGTTCTGTGAAACTTTGAAGTTGATCAAGAGATAATCGATTGAATTTATTGACTATCTCTCTCTTTCTCTCTCTCTTTCTCTCTCTCTCTCTCTCTCTCTCTCTATCTATCTATCTATCTATCTATATATATATATATATATATATATATATATAGTTAAAGATCAATGTAGATCAAATGGATGAAAGTGAAACATGTTAGAGTGACATACGTTCCTACCCTATCTGTTCTTTATTTTATCATATATATATATATATATATATATATATATATATATATATATATATATATATATATATATATTGCATGGTACACTACAATACATACCCATGATTCTTAGCTTTTTCAATATCCAAACATATATAACTTCTGTAATGCTTAAGTATAATGCGTAAAATTTATATAATCTTTATGCAAGAAATGTCAATTTACTATACTTATATGAGAGTGTAGATAAATAGATAGTGTTTTTATCAAGACAAAACATCATGGTAATATAGACATACTTTCTACTTTAAAAAGGAGTCTCTTATCTTGGTACCTCGACTTATGGGCACAATGGCAAATCGGGATCGGAAGCAAGTTGAGATAAAAGCGTGGTTGTTGATTTGGAACGTGAATAACAGCCACATGATATCTTCTCACGAGAACTGAAGGCACTATGATTTTCTAAGAGGAAAACTTCAATACTCATCTAAAAAAATAATAATTGCAAAGAAAATTTTTAGAAATGGCCTGAGATCTAGACTGAAGACTTTCGGCAACATATTGGCTCCATCGGAAAGGTAAAAGAAATTTTAAAAATCATCGAGACTTTTTTAAGGAAATCCAAAGACCGTTTTTGTAAAAAAAAAAAAATTCCGAAAACGATTTGATCTTTTTCGTTTTTAATATTTCTGTTTCCTATGTATTATTAAGGTAAATTTCAAGAATCTCTCCTTCTTTGAAAGCGTCAAATTATGGCTGTTTCTTTGTTGAAGACTCCTGTCTAAAGTGACTCACGCAAAGAACGTTTACACCAGGCGCATTTACACAGCGGGGATTCATCGCGTGAGTGTGCTGCCTCCTAAGGTGTCATTGTAGATATTTTGGCAGGGTTTTCTGACATTGAATGCATTTCAGAAAATTTTTTTATGAGACTGCCTATATTTGGACAGAGCCTTTAAAAAAACCGTAATGGTTTTATTTTATGTATTTCCGAAGTTTTCGTTTTGTTTAGTTAAAAGTAAAACCTTTTTTCATTTTCTTTTATAAGAAGCCGTAAAAGTCGGTATTTATTTCACTTTTTCCGGTTTTTTTTTGTTTTTTTTTTGTGCGCCTTTCACTTTTGCAATATTTTTCAACATTATTCACTCATTAAATTTAACTGGAATTTTTTACTTTGTTTTCTCTCTTTAATCAGTACAAGATAACAAAACCTTAGAAAAGTTGTAAAAGTTCCTAATTCTGAAAATTACGAAAAAGAAGTCAAGATGTTCATCGTTAAGAATAGAATTCAAATTGCCGGAATTAAACTTCAATTTGTCTAAAATGACCCTTTGAGCCTTTATGCACTGTTCTCTTTGGAAGCATCATTCGACAACAGTAATGTAATGCCTGAAAGATTGGCATTAACGAATTAGTTTGATAGACACTTTTCAGTCCAATTTCTTGTTTTCAATAAAGCGTCTCAATGAGGCCGTTACATTTCAGATAGGAATTAAGAAATAAGCTGCTTTACTCATTAACTCACTTTGTACAAAACAACGTCATCATTTGTCTCGTTTGTAATCATAGATATTTAGGACTACCTTTGGATCAGGGAAAATGCTTAAATACAGGTAAATCAGTTTTCAATTTCTAAACATTTTTGCTCTGATTAACTAGAATTGAAAAACTGATAATATTTCCGTATTTTGATTGATTGATTTGTTTCTTTAATGGCATATCAACACCTTATGGGTCATTTACTGTCGAAATTTAATTTTCTTGGGAGCTTAGAAGTAATAAAAATATGTTATTCTGCTTTCACAATTGAATACATGGTAGATGATACTCAGCTTTTGTGAATATATATGTTTATGTGAACATGATTACTAGATTCGGTGATATGTGTGATTTATGTTGTTGAAGTTATATTTTGTAATATAACTTTAATTTCTTTAAGAAATTGTAGGATATTATATGAATTAATGTCATGAAAAAGTTCATATTGGTTGGTTGATTTTGTTTAGCGGCATATCAACACTATGGGTTATTTAATGCCGAAATATAAATAATTTGAACAATTTTATGGCTTCAACTAGATATGTTTTGAACACAATTGTATGCCTTCAACTACAGATAAAATGTACTGTTGCTAATTTGTTGTAAATAAGTATTGTTAATTGCTTCCTTTTTACATAAAATGTGTTGCTGGTATTTTTACTATAAAAATGTATTTTTATACGTTCATATTGTTTTATTTTTGTTTGGGGGTCACTTTTAGCTAGGGTCCTAGCAGGTGCTACCGCCCCATGTCAGGGTGGACCTGGGAACAACAGCAGTTAAGAGGTGGTTCCACACACCTCAAAACCTCAGTCAGAGGGTTTATTATTTACATTATTCGGACTATTGTCCTCATCTTTGTCGACATATTTATCACAACGTTTCGGCCGTTGTACGCTCCGGCCTTCTTCAGGTGGTTGGAATGTCGAATTGAACCCTTTATTTCGCTCACTGGGGTAGACTGTTCTCAAGGACACATGGCACAGTGGATAAAGCCGTTGGTTAGATCCAGTGACAGGACCCAAAGAGTGTGAGTTCAATACCCGGTTAAGGCAGTGGAGAACCTTCAGAGGGAAAATTAACATAACAAATAACTGATAACTGACATCCATCAAACATGGCACGTGGAACTAGAACAATAGTCCGAACAATGTAAATAATGTACATAATACCTCATCTCAGAAATCTAGACAGACTCAGAGGGTTTATGCCGGATGTAGTTTATCGTCATATCAGACTTCCTGATATTGGATCCATTCTTTCTTTTTTGACATTTTTCTTATTTTATGCATGACAATAATGTATGGAGAAAAACTATCAATTTCTGACGAGGAATTTGTCTTTTAAAAATATTTTATACAACTACATATTTTTTAACCAGATTTGCACATGATCTTATTTCTAGGATGTGTAGTAAATAACAAAAAGTAATTGTAAAAGTTTAGGATAAAAAACAGATCTTCTTGTGTCCTCTAACCATATTAGCCATATCAATGTAACAACAATTTCCTATTTCACTGTAAAATGAACGATGATTATAGAGATACCAACGATAACGATTCGGATTTTGCTTTTTCTAATCGAATCAACTAGTGTATAAAGTTGCTAAGCGGATAAAAAGGGGGTTTGCCGTAAAAAGTTGTTTTATCGTTTCGAAGTTTTATTTTTAATCATTTCATCCCAAGCAATAAAATAAAGCCACTAAGGCACAAAGGGTTACTAAATGTAAGAGAATACGAGAAAAATATTTAGGAGAGAGAAAAATAAAAGAACAAGAATTAAGAAAAACAAAGATTGATATTGGATTTAAAATTTTAAAGATAAATGTTGATTGAAAAGCAAGAGGCCGGAAGAGTATTCTACAAAGGAGAAGTGCGAGAGAAGAAAATGTTAGCATAGAAGTTACGGTTACATTTAGCCATTTCAACTGTAAAATAAGACCTTGCCGCCAATCTCGTACTGCGCTTAAATTCATAAAGTCTAAGTACCAAAGAGTAAATTTCATCAGTCCAATTACCATGGAGATATTTATAGAAAATGCACGTGGAAACTACGTTACGACAGTTGGAAAGCGACTAAAGTGTTCCGTAAATCTGGCTTTGTGTAGAAGTAATCAAGAAAGCGAATTGGATTTAAAAGAACAATTTTACGACCTGTCTCCGATTCATAATCTTGCATGACGACAACTTTCACTACTCCTTATCATCTTGACAAAGAAGTTGAGGAAGACAATAATTGGAGAAGTGGGTAAAAGATAGTGTTAATGAAATTCTTGTCAAGAGTCCATAACAAATGCAGTTCTTGAGTTTGCGACACATTAGGAAACGAGTAACGATTTACGTTAAGACGTAAATACTTGATTCCGATAGAAAAGTTGCTTTAAACATTGATAGTGATGAAAAAATATTTGATGAGATTTCGAACCTATGAGAGTATCATCCAACCAGGGGACATCCCATAATCTTCAACATCCCATACTCTTGAAAATCTAAGCTGAGACCACATTTGTTGGCATACGTCTGGCTAATTCGACTGATCCAAATTGCCGAGAAATTCTTTGATTTTTTCCCATCTATTCTGGTGGTCTTCTGATAAAATGTTCAACTAAATTGGTAAAGGAATGGATAGAAAGACAGTTTGGGTCATGAAAGTGATGCTGATGTCGCTAGAGATGGGAAGAGAAAATTTAGTGGATGATGGGCAGGGGATTGTTAATGTTTGTTTCACGCTTGACAAACGGACATTGGTGATTTGTGTAGGTGAGGAGGAGCCGATTGCAAAAAAAAAAATATTGAAGAAAAAGAAAGAAAGAACAAAGAAAGAAAGAAAGAAAGAAAGAAAGAAAGAAGAGAACGTAACTCCCTAGTTGCCACCTCGCAAATTTCGCTAAACGAGACAAGAAAAAATATATGGGAAACTGAGAACTCAAAAGAAGGTAGAAATAACGCCGTCATAGGAAAGCAGTGTTTGCTAAAGAAAATAAACAATATCGTAACCCCAAACCCAAAACACTGTTGTTTATACATGTCTAATGACCTTTTCAGTATTTTAAGGATTAGCTCTTGGGTAAGAAACGGCGGAGGTCTTTGAACTGGGGTTGAAGGTGATCGAGTAAAGGTCGGATCTCCGTTCTTGTACGCATAAGGAAACTAAGTGTATCTGTTTTGCTTTCTCCCTACTCCTCCTCGTTCCCATTGTTAGCATCTTTCTCAACGTTTTCTTCATCTCCTCTCCTCCTTTTTATTCTTTCTTTCAGTTTTCTTTATTATTCATAATAAAATCTTTCAAGTTTTTCACCTACATTTAACATTCCCTTATTCTCTGCTTTCTTACTGTCTCTTCCTCCTGTTAATTCTTTTGTTTTTATCTCTTTTCTCGGCTTGCTTGTCGCTTCCGTTTCCACCACCTTTTCCTTTTCTGTTTAATAATTTGCAACAGAAGTCACTGTCAGGTCCCATTTTCTTCTCTACCATTCTCTTCTATCCACTTTGTCCTCCTTGCTCTTTTCCCCTTTTAATCTTGTAATTCGCCGTTTCCAACTTCACCATTTTTTCTAGTGCTTTAAAGTGTTACTCGAAGTATTACTTTTAAAGTTGTTTCTCTCTTCTTCTCCTCCTCTTCCTTCTTCTTCTTCTTCTTCTTCTTCTTCTTCTTCTTCTTCTTCTTCTTCTTCTTCTCACTTATATCTAATTCACAGTTTCCAACTTCTTCTTTCCCCCCTCTTCTTCTTCTTCTTCGACTTAAAGATTTGTTGTAATCATTATTACCTTATCTACACAGTATTTCCTTTTACTCAAATTCCCATCCCTCTACGGTGTTCACATCAAAAACCGGCTTTTTAATTCTTTGCCTTTTTTTCTTCCCAGTTTTTCTTTCTCCTTCTTTTTTGTCTTCTCTTTTTGATTCATTCAACATCCAAGAAAGGATTTTGTTAGCATCTTCATTGCGTCTAGATTTCTTTTTGCACACATCATTTCTTTTCTTTTCTTCCCATTCGCTTTCCTGACATGTTTTCTTCGTTCTTCGTTTACTTCATAGTCATCATCTTCCTCTAAGTTTTCTTTTAATTAATCACCGAATAATGAATCGTCCACTCCCCTCCTTATCCCTCTCCTTCTCATTTCATCCTCCTCCACATACCAGATGTGTACTTCTGTTCCCGCCGACCTGGCCACGGTTCATGTGACCTCCGTTATCTCACTTCCTGTCATGCATGGAGAGAGGTTCCTCGTAATGAGGTTTGAAATATTCCACTCGTTTTGACGGTGATTTCCGCGACTACTCTTCGTTGACGCTCAAAACAAGTGGAAAAAATCACTGCGTTTATTTACCTACAAATAAATGTGTCCGGATAAAAGTAGGCGAGGAGGAGTGGTTAGATGATAAGACAGGATACATTCTCGGATGTTTGGGTATTGGAGTTTGACGTCTGTAAAAGTCGAAGAAGAGATAGGATCATTTGCACACTAATTACATTATTCAGACTATTGTTCTCATCTTCAGGTGGTTGGAGTGTCGAAATGAACCCTTTATTTAAAACAGCCAAAACGTTGTGATAAATATGGCAACAAAAATGAGGACAATAGTCCGAATAATGTAAATAGTGTACATAATACTTCATCTCAGAAATATAGACAGATACTGAGGGTCTTTTGCATTTAGAATAGGATTTAAATGATTATGCCTATAATGTATGCTATATTAAGTTATTACGGCTTCACGCACATGTATAGAAACATACACTTATACAAACACACAGAAAACAGGCAAACAGGCGCATAATTAAAAATAAGCAGTGAAATCAATAGAAAATATTCAGAAATGTCTATAGAACTTATCAAAGTATAATTAACAAACAACAAGATATGGTTTATTTGAATATTTCGATGTTCAGATAATTTCAGTAAACATCTTAATATTAATAAAATCAACAACATTCAAATCAGATTAAACAATGTCCGATGAAAATGAAACTTGTATTTATGGAAAGTGGGCGTCTGGTTTGATGCATCTTGTTTTGACATGTTTAACTTAGCAAGGGTTTGTGAATATTGCTATCCTGATGATGTGATAGCGCCAGGATGTATTTTAGGAAAATAAGTTTGAAAACACCGGATTCTATCATTCATGTTGATGATACTTTATCTAGTACCAACCTTATTGAAGACCCTCTATGGCAAAAGTAGTCTATAACTGCAGTGGCAATGCGCTCTGTCACACGAATTGTAAGATAAATGATCTCAGTAATATGATGAAGACATCATTTGCGTTGCCCTACGGACTGTGCAGATCACAATTCCACTGATACAAACCTCTACCACGTAATTTGCAGCATTTAATGAACCTGATATTAATATTTTGGCAACAGACCCCAGAGGAAATCTTTAAAGAGCCTGAGTGGGTAAAGGATGGTTTCCCGGACATGGAGGATCAACATTTTGTTAGGGAGATGATCATAATGTTTTGGCTTACCCTCCCCCCTACACACACACACTCTCTCTCTGTCACTACCTCTCCCTATTTCTCTCTCTCTCTCACACATACACACACACACACATATATATATATATATATATATATATATATATATATATATGTATATATATACACAAAAGGTATTCAGAAAGTTCATGAAAAGAGCATATTATAAGAAAACTATGCAAATATTTTTATATTTATTTGCAGTAAAATAAACTAGGATTTACGTGTCACTGTCGGAATTATTTCGAGATAATAGACTGAAGTTAAAGCCAGATTTAAAACATTCCTTTTTAGGTCAACATTACTCCTGTCAAAAATGAAGCAAGGGCTAACATTAAAGTTACGGTAAAACTAGTTTGGATGACTGGGGACATTATTAAAAAAAAGAAAAGTTTATGGCGTTATTTGTCTCCTCAAAACCAGCAATTTAAGAATGGATAACGCGTTTCAAAGGAGAACAAGACAGAGTTGAAGACGACAAAATGATCTACAGACTACCCCTATCAGTTTGTGAGGGAAAATCGATGCTGTTTGAGAATTGAATGAAGGCGGCCGAAAATTAACAGCCGAAATAATAGCTAACTTCCCAGACATCTCAGTTGGCTCATCCCAAACAATTTTACCTTAGAGTTGAGCAAATGAAAACCTTCCATGGCAAAAGTATTCTATGACGGCAGTGACAATACGCTCTCTCACACGAGTTGTAAGATACCAAAACTATTGAACCAAGAACAACATCAGATAAGAGCTGAGCTTTCAATAAAATTTTAAACGAATGGGATCAGAATCTGAAAGGTGTTCTGAGGCAAACTGTCACTGGAAATGAAAAATAGCTATACCAGTACAATTCTGAAGGCTCAGTTAAATCAATTGTTACCCAAAGAGTGGAAAGGGTAGAGTCAAGATAAAAGCAAGGCGGTCAGAAGGAAAGGTTAATGGCGATAGTTTTGGAGGATGCCAATGGCATTTTACTAGCTGACTTTTTAGAGGATAAAAGTAACGTTTACTTATTACGAAAGGGCGTTGAGAAAACTAGCTAAACGTTTAACCAAAAAGTACAGTGGAATGTTTCATCATTTTCCACCGCTCATTCGTCTCATCAAGCAAGGTGAACATTGTGACAGTTTCATTGGGAAAATATTAGACATCCACTTTACAGTCCTGATTTAGCACCAGAATGTTTCTTTTCCAAACCATATATGTTTTTCTAAAGGTACGCATTTTGACGTAAAAAAGCTGCTTTGTAATGGTTAAATTCTCAGGACTATCATTTCTTTCGGCATTTGGTATCATCGCTTATAGTAGTAGTATCTTGATACTGATGGAGAAACAAAGATTATGCTTATAAATTTTAGTTTTAATTTAATTTTTCCACTAATTTTACTACTGTCCCTTGTATAACATAATATAATTTCACAGTAAAATTAAAAATTACAAATTTCAAATTCTAAATTTAACCGAGCATTAAGTTTAAAATATTACAAAATTATTAAAAAAAATGAAACGGGAGAATATATATATATATATATATATATATATATATATATATATATATATATATATATATATATTATTATTATTATTATTATTATCATTATTATTATTACTGTTTTAAGCTAAGTGACAATTTATCCGTTAAATTTAATGCTGATGTAAGAAATATCTAGAAACGCTACAAACATTAGATACAAGAAAGTCAGAATTCAGATGAAAATGGGGAATAGGGGGGAAGGATTATACAAATGACACGACAAACACATTCGCATCCTAAAAATTATATTGGAAGTACTAAAAATACGTTTGGTATCAACATCTATTTTCCTTCAAAAATAGTTCTCATAAATATAGTACTTCGTTGTCCAATTACTTATGGAGTATAAAAGAAAAAAACACAAAACTCCTACTGTTAACTGGAAATTAATTAGAAATCGAACATATAATTCCCTATATACACCATGTTAACTTTGTCTCAATGAAAAATTGGAAATCATTAAATTTAAAGACAAGATTAACCTCTTAAATCAACGGAATGATCTCACTGTTAACTGTAGACTTAGTTCAACATTTACGTTGCAACCTGGGTAGAAATATTATGCATGACTATGGAATGGTATTGTAAGTTTGAATTATTATTATTGGTCCTTTAACTATTTTTATTTCTAGCCATATACACACACACATATATATTTCATATATAAGTTTTTTTTTGTAACTGGATCATCGTCGTTAATTATAATCTACTCTTATTTGCCAGTGATTTAACTTAACATAGATTGTTAAGTTGATATTGAATAATTGTGGTTCTTCATGCATTCATTTTGAATGGACTATGAATTCATTATAGTTATCTTGATAACCATATATCCATGTATATTAGTATATTTGTTTCTACTTCTCTTTATATGTGACTGTATTTATCTAGGTGCATGTATTTGCGCATGTGTGTCTATGTGTTTATTTATGTGTATATGTATATACGTATGTGGGTATATATATTTGTGTATATATATATATATATATATATTGTTGGTTCTATGTGTATGCGTGTTTGTCTGTATATTTGTGTGTATTTATGCATATATATGTGAGTATGTCGGTGCTTTTTTATTTTTGATTATATGCTGTTGTTGTGTGTGTGCATAGTTTGGACTTGTGGATTTTGTTATTCCGGTTTTTTGTATGTGTATAAGTATGTGTGTGCTTATTTTTATGTGTGTGTATGTATATATGTCTTTTGCTTCTTTCCTTACTTTTCTCATAGTCTATTTTTTGCTTTTATTACCTTTATTTGGTAACCCCACATTTTTTATCTATATGTTTGTTCATGTATCTAATATTTTGATGGTTGGTCTGTGCTGTTTTATTATTGTATTTGTGCTTGAATCTTGGTGTGTTTGTCTATTTGTATATAGGTACGGTTGTGTGAATACTTGTATTTGTTTTTACTTGTATATGCTTGTGTCTGACAGAATTTCTTTTGCATTTTTGTTTGTTTCTTCTTATTCGTTTTCTTTTTGTCATCTTTTTATTCTTTATCTTTCTTGAAGTTTTTCTTTTGCTTTTTTTTTCTTTCTTTTTTCTTTTTCTTTCTTTTTTCTTTTTCTTTCTTTTTTCTTTTTCTTCTGTTTCCAGTGTCGTTCTTATATTTACGTGCTTATATATTTAGTTATATTTACGTGTTTGTGTTTGTCGTGTTATTTGCATAAACCTTCACCCTATCCACCTTTCATTTGAATTCTTACTTTTTTGTATTTAATGTTTGTAGCGTTTATAGATACTTTTTACATTAGCGTTAAATTTAACGGATAAACTGTTATTTAGCTTAGAATAGTAATAATATATATATTTCTTCCGTTCCATTTTTGAATAATTTTGTAATATTTTAAACTTGATGCTCGCTTAAATTTAGAATTTTAAATTTTTAATTTTACTTTGAAATTAGACTTTATGTATTTCATATTGATTTCTAGTTTAATCAAACATTAACTTTAATACACTAATGGTTTGTATTTAGAACATATTGTCACGTTTTTTGAATTACAATATATCTGTATTCTGATTGGTCATCATAGGTTAGGTAACAATGTTTCCCTTATTGAGGAGTTTGACTTGATTTTGAATTTTCAAAATACTCTTTATTTCGCAATCAACATCATCACTTGATAAGACCCCAGAAGTGTTGAAACAAAATGGCTTTTTTTGTAGTGATGTCATAAAATCTTTATGTTATAATTTTTGAATAAATATAATTTGGCTTACTTTGTGTTGTGCACTTTTTAAAAAATAGTGTTTTTGTTTAACGGAATTTTATTCCATCTATACCAACCCTGTACTTGGATATATGTATATATATATATATATATATATATATATATATATATATATATATATATATATATATATATATATATATATATATAATAATTGTGGTGTAACGGTTATTGACGTGCGGAAAATAAAATCTGCAGGCCAATTTCAATTTCAATTTCTTGAACTACGCTAGGTTCATTTAAAGTCAGATAAAAGTTTTGAATCATGGTTGTTTTGCGGGGTATAGGTTGACGTTATATATAGAGTAGTGATAGTTTTGGGTACTGGTTATTTGTTGAAAGGTATTTTTTTTCTTTTTAATCAGTTATTATAAGTTTCTAATACAAGTTATTTTGTATTCAGTTCCTGATACAAGTTGGTTATTAGAGTTTGCATTGTTATTTTCAGTGAGAATCTTTATAAAGTCTGAAGGATTCTTTTTCCTTTTTGCAGTTTTCAAAATATATTAAGGTTTTATATAGTTTTGTTGGGAGATTTTATATATTTTGATATAAAATTTGATTTATTTAAGGATATTGTTTACTTTAGTCTTTTGAAAGAATTCATTTGTATTGTTTGCTTTATAATATTTTTTTTCGGGTTTGTCTGAGAGGATGTCAGTTTATTAGTATATGTTCAACAGGGAAAGGTACTTGACATCTGTTGCGTGATGAGAAAGTTTCATTTTTAGTAGATGTGAGTTTTTTAGATGTGTATATCCTATTCAGAGTCTGAATAAAACTATTTCCTTCCGTCAGTATTTTTTCTGGAACTTGGGAGCTATACTCATATAGTTGGTTGAATATCGTCTAGTGTGCTTTTGAGTCCGATATTACTTGACATTTTTTTATATTTTGTTTCTGAAGTCTATATGGGATATTTTTATGCTACTTGTTGTCATGTTGAGGGCGTCTTTAGTTAGTTTGTTTGCTATTTCTTTGTACCAACATGACTTGGAATTCAAGCTGACTGAGTTTTGTGATTTCAATATTTCAGTATAGGTTTCTAGTATGTCTAAGATATATGGGTGTTTGGACTCTCCTTCTTTCAGAGCTACAAGATTTAACAGAGAGTCTATGAATATGATGAGTTTTTAATGAGTTCTTTATGGCCTGTAGCTCGGTTGTAAATGTAGAAGCTTGATTTAGTCTTCTAATCTTTTTTGTGAGACTCTTTCCGTCCATGGCTGCTGCTCACGATTTATTTGAGATTTTACAGCCATCAGTATATATATGGTTCGGTATTTGCATTTTCGTTTGGCAAACTTGCTTCTATTTATGATGTTATTTCCGGAGTTTTTGTTGTGTTGAGTTTATGTTAAGTCTATATGGTTTTTGCCAAGTATCCATGGAGGTGACTTCGTAGTGTTAAGGAGAGCTATGATATTAGAGTATTTGTTATATTTGTGTGTGTGTTTTTTTTTATTCGGTGACTAAAGGATGTTTGAAGGTATGATGGCGTAAAAGTGCGTGTATTGAGTTTGAAAGTTCTTTCATGTGTTGGATTATTTGTCTAACTTTGAAATCTATTGAATATTGTGGGGCTAATTTTTCGAACCTTAGGTGTAATGTAGGTTTGTTTGCTATGTGAAAGCCGTCCATGGGTGAAGTTCGGAAGGTTCCCAGGCCGAGTCTCAGTCCCCATTTCTGGATTACTAGTAGTTTTGTTGATGGAATATTTATGAATGGGGCTGCAGGTAATTCAGCCTTAATCTAAATTGGATCTTATATGTGATCGATAAATTTTCAGCCCTATTTTGCGGTCTGCTCTCCAGTTCATCTTTGACATTGTTTCAAAGAGGTTTAGTGTTCTGAGATAGCTAAAGTTGCTTTCCAAAAGTTAAGTAGAGTACTAAGAAACAAGAAAACTTCGTAAGAAACAAAAATAGTACTGAACTGTTACGTGATATCTGTCTTCCTATATAACAGGGAACACTGGACAATCTCCTCAAAGATGAAGAAGAGAATTGAAGCAACAGAAATGTGATTCTACAGAACGATGGCTTACGCTTAACACCAGGAAGATACAGCTGGAATTTCTAGGACACATAATGAGGAAAGAGGGCTTGGAAAATCTTATACTCATAGGGCAGGGTGAAAGCAAGAGGAAGAGAGAAAAACAAAGTATAACATACATAGTGTGCTTGACTAAATGAATAACGGAACAGGGTTTGGGAGAAATAACAAAAAGACAAAATTATTAAGAGTTACAAAGGACAGGAAATTTTGGAGAGCCATGATCGCCTACGTCCTGAGGAAACCCGACACATGAAGAAGTGATGTTCTTTTGTATTTTTGTTTTAAACATAGTTTATGCGGATAAGAGGGTAAAATAATGGTTAACCATAAGCTTGAACAGGTTAAGATTATAGTTATCGGAGAAACATCCTCTTGGGAGCCGGTTCCACAGAGCAGTGGTTAGCGAGAAGAAGCTGTTCGAGTGGAACTTACTTCTCACGGATGGAATACGGAGGAAATGTGGGTGATTTGCTAGAGTGTGAGTGGCATGGTGAGTCCTAGCCGTGAGGGTTAGGCCTGATGGAACCAAGGAATGTAGTTCCATGGATGTAGCCATCGGCTTTTATAATAGAATAAATATCGTATGCATGTACATGTGTGTGTATGTGTGTGTATGTGTACGTCTGTGTGAAAAATCATCTGATTGATGTTAACAAGAACTATTTTTTCCTTTTGATCACTGCCATAAAAATTCAGCCGTTCAAGACAGAAACGTACAATCTGGGTTCAAGCGAACTTCTCAGTTCATTGACTTCCAACCATAAACTTCAACGTGGGTTTCAGCAACTGATTGCAAACCATCTTCTTGCTTATTATTCGCCCAAATATCTGTTGACATCTGCTAGTTTGAAATCCTCTTTCGGTAGTTTAGTGAGCCGATGAGCTTGCTAACGTAAAATTAAATTAGTTTTCGTCATGGGACTGTCTGGCTGCCCATTCATTTCGCTCAAGTTTAATAATGATATTTTATGAGGTTGGATGTGATCTTCGCTTACAGTTCCTTAAAGATTGACTTTGACGATTGCCTGAAGTGCTTGTTGTATATCTGGTGGGAATAGAAATGCAAAACGGTCATAAATTAATTCTAAACTCAATCAGGGATTAATAAGTATTGGGAAGAATTTGACTGTTCAGGTGGGAAAAGTGCAATGTACTTACCTTGGATTGTTTAATTCTTACTAACTAAAAGTTGTTATATTTTACTAACTTTTTATAGTTACAGGGGCCAGTGACTTTATTACCACGTGATCCCTGAAGTAGTTATAAGGGAGAGGAAATGTATTTTTCTCTCCCCCTTGTTTACATTCACTTTATACAGGTCATCAGACGGTCACATTACGTCGCGTAAAGGAATTTTTTTCGCAACTTAAGGTAAGTGCTATTGTTTCATTTCCTCGACTTGACCAGACTCTAGAGTTTTAGGAGTTAAGATTTTCTTGATAGTATCGAACATACGTCAAATATATATATATATTCTGTTGTGTTTCTGGTTTTTCTTCATCAATCTCTTTACTTTTCTCTCTGTGGAGTCATTAAAGTCAGACGATTGAGGAAGCATAATCTATAATGTAATGTTTGTGACGCTTAAATCAACTTGAAAAAAATCAAGAATATCATCCTTTTCTATCAATTTCATAATTTTCGAATACACGATCTAACATTTTAGAATATTCTTCATTGTTTGTTGTATGGAAAAGTAATTAAGGTTTGCCGTCTCTGATTTTGCATGAGACTGTTTCACTTTCAAAATTACTATGAGAAATTCGTGGTTTTGACACATCATTGATAGAATACATACTTAGAAAAAGTGAAATATATCTCTACATTTTCGATGAATGATAAAAAGCACAAATAAATGAGAACCACTAAAAGTCACTGAGAATTATTTTACGCAACGTCCTGTTATTGTGGGAAATAAAAGCAGTCATAGGTTTAGGCAGTCCAGGTCAATGGGTAAATCGGGAGTCACCCGGGGAACGCTGAACTGACTCACCATAGTTTTTTATATATATATATATATATATATATATATATATATATATATATATATATATATATATATATATATAAGTCGCCTCTAAGTGTTGACTTCTATGTTCACTTTTATATTTACACACGCTCTATCTCTGATATTGAGCACTTTATTCCATAAATATAGCACACCTTAAGACTATATTTCTTTATATATATATATGTATATATATATATATATATATATATATATATATATATATATATATATATATATATATATACTTCTCGTCGCTCCGAAGGAATTACAGCCATATCACGTTGAAACACCGGTCCTCAAACGATTACCAAAGCTAAGCAACGTCAAGCCTGATCAGTACCTAGATGGGTAACCATTTGTGAATACCACGTGCTATAAGCTTGGCTGTACGGCTGGCGTAATGGTTAACGGCTCGGAAAGGGAAATCGGAGAGTCGTATTCGAGTTCCACTCCAGTTTACTATATTCACTTATGCGTAAATACTCTTGAGAAATGTATGAATCCACTTCTTCTCCTCACTTCTATAGGTTAATTAGTAAGACTTGTATCAGTACTTCATTATCATCTCGAAGAATTTCCTACAATCTAAAAAAATATTTTCTGGAACCTGCAAAAGTTTGATAAACCGTAAAAAATAAATCAATCAATCCTCGACGCTCTGCTTGTCGATGCCAAAATGAAACAGACAAATAGAAAAAAAATCTTTTTGTTGTAATGGCTTTGCTTCACGCCATATTTTGATAACACGCATAAAACACTTCGTTTTAGTGAACGCGTTACCAATGACATCGTTCCAAACTGTTTTATACAAATTAGTCGCAATCGTAGGATAAAACGTTAAATCTAAAAATGATAAGAAACAGGCATATTTATGTGTTTTCAACACCCACTGGGCGAACCTATACTTTTAGTTTATCTTTAAGTTTAAGTTTCTGGGATAGAGGGCATAATCTGAGCTGATCATTCGTTTGAACAAAGCCAGTGCGCCCAAACCCAAGCGAAATGTGATTTTATGCTAGCACAACTATCGACGGTTTACGAACATTTTCATCGACCCAATTTCCTTTACTTGGGTCTTGCTATGATATAGTTTTTTTGGAGTTTCTCAACAGTGTCACACGCTGGGATCGCCTCACCAGGCCCTTATTACCAAAAGGTTTGTGCTTTGACAAATCGGTAATAGGTGAAAAATCATCTCCAATTAAATTGCGATGGAAGGTAATGTTTATGGAGCATTTATCAAGGAATGAGCTTGTAAAATATGGGAGACGCGAAGAACCATCATTCTCTGCGAAGATATTGGTTAAAGTAAGATTTGAAACAAACAAAATTTATCGAGCAATCAATGAAGAAAGAACGTATTGACGAGCAAATAGCTGCCTCGGCATTATGCTCCTATCTATCTATCTATCTATCTATCTATTAGGTTGGTGCAAAAATAATGACGTAATATTGTCGGTTTTTGACGTATTTTTAAGGTAAAAAAATGACATTATTACGTTATTATTTTTCACCAACCTAATATCTATCTATCTATCTATCTGTCGCTGTTCATATTTATTTAATTGAAAGTTATGATTATTTTACAACTAATTATTCTATTCTTCACGACTTCTAATGCTTAGTTTATATTATTCTCTTTTACAGCTTGCTTTAATGTGTTTGTGAGTTGTTTATATTACTATATTGAATATGTGTTGTGAAGTTGCGGACTTCTAAGCTAACTCCTACGGAGGGCTAATTGGGTATCCGGCCCAAAACTAAAAAAATCTCTGGTCCAGCTTAGAAAATAGCAATGGTAATTTTGAAGAAATAACTTTGAATTCCTCAGTTCACTCCATGGAACTACAAAACATCACTTTAATTCTGATTTAGGCTATAAGTTCAATTCCGGTCAAAAGACACATTTGAATCGAAACTCCGATTTGGGCCGAAACCACGATTTGGTCGGGAAATTTCAATACAGGCTGAAAATTGAGTTCTTCAAATCACAATCTTTTTAAAACATTACGTCACAAAACCTCTCACTTTAACCTTGATTCCTTGGCATTTTGAAGGAATAAAATTGATTTCCTCAATTTACAAAGTTTTGGAGATATCTTACACTGAATTTAAAAGATTTTTTTTTTAATCACTAAATGTTTGTGTTATTTTAAATTCAATATAACTTAAAAACTTTTAAAATCACTAATTTTTTCAGTTAGTTTAAAATTTGAATTTTTAACTCTCCCCTCCTCATCCAAATCCTAATACTGGATGATCAAGCATTAAATAAGGGGGTAAATTTTCAATCCTGGGATCAAAAAGGTATAATATGTCTATGTAGAGCAAGTGTAGCCCGTTAGAAGGGTTTCAAACACACGGACAGAAGGATAGAATTTGTCTCTTTCTTGCTTTCAATACATCCTGTGAGTGTCAAATTCTCCAAGCCCTACTTCCTCATTATATGTCCGAAAATTTTCAGATTTTTCTTTCTGGTTCTTTAAAACTTCCTCGTTACTTACATGCTCCTTCCATAGTATTCCCACCAGCTTTCTGTAGAACTAGTTCTGTTGCCTCAAGTTTCCTCTTCATCTGTGAGGAAATTGTCCAACACTTACCGCCATATAGCAGTTACTTAGCAGTTCAGCAGTCTTATCTTTGTTTTCAAAGAAATTTTTCCGTGTCTTAATACTTTGTTTAGCTTTTGGATAGTAATTTTATATTTACACATTCCATTTATAATTATAAGATTTCGTGTTGTGGTTAAAAAAGAAGAGCAGAATAAGATTTTTTTATCAAAATGAAAAATGAAACACTGTGTGGGTGTTGCTCAGAGTTGTTAAAATAGGGACATTCAGCCTCTCTGTGTAGCCCTAACTGAACTCCCTAACCGACATGAAAGCAACAGAAAGGAAATATTTAGGATTTGGAGGGTAAGTAACTTGCTGTAAGTGTGACGAGAAGAATAAGCAAAAGTTGCAAATGTTGTTGAAGCATATCAAGAAGGTAATGTCTTCAGCAGGCCGACGTCTGCACAGTCGGTCGGAGTTACAGGTGGACCGTCACCATAAAGAGCTTTGAACGGGAGTGTTTGGAGTTGATGAGGATAGCAGCTTCGGAACGTACAAACTCAAGCTGAGTAGTGTACTCACAGGAAGTTGTTGTCGTTGTTGTTGTTGTTGAAGTGGAGGAGGAGGAGTGAAAGTAGGTGACTTGGTACACTTATTTTGAGGTGAACCAACTATCATGATCAGATGTAACTGAAAATGCGGTGAAAACACTTTACGAGATCAGGATTTCTTCACAATATTTCAGAATTGTAATAAAGATTAGTCTTAACGCGGACATTTGTAAGAAACGCAATAGAAGGAAAGGATTTCTAGAATTTTCACTATTTCTGCATTGATAAAAATTATTCTGACTTCACGAATATAATTCAGCATCAAGTAAACTTATATAATAAAGTAGAAATAAAATGAAATTATTTTCTATTGAAGTAAAATCTGTCATATTATAATAATAATAATAATATGTGGCAGTTGTAAGTAGAGCTCTCGGATCGTTTGAAAAATGTTCCAACAGATTCATTGAAGGGATTCCTGGTAACCTAGGCCTTAAAGAAATACAAACAATTGTACTCACAAGTGCTGCTCACACCCTACGAAGGGCTTTATCTATGTAAATTATGTGTGATCTTAGGATATTTTTAAAATACTCAGTGGAAAATGTAATGATGCCATTTCTGACCTTAGATCTCTGGTTAAAGGCCAGGAAGAAATGAGTATGCAGCAGAAATCAAAAGAATAATAATAATAATAATAATAATAATAATAATAATAATAATAATAGCAACATTAACTTCAATTTATGCATAAATTAGAATAAACATATATTCGGAACCCTTCATAAACCGGACAAGAACTGAAAAAAAAAAAATGAAAGAAGGTGGTTGATCAATTCAACAGTGACAATGTCTTGAGCGACAAACAATACTGATTTCGATCCGCTTGTTTCACAGCTGATAACATAACTGACAGAATCAGTGAAGCATTAGACAATGCAGGTACATCATCACGAGGACAATCGTATAAAACATACTGAAGGCATTTGGCAAGGTATGGCATTGGTGATTGATACACAAGCTCTCCAGCTATGGAATCACTTGAATATTTTTCTCAATTATCAAATCCTTCCTAACAGGTAGGTCCATGAAGGTAATCGTTAATGGCCGGTCTTCCAAGACCCAAGAGATCAATGCAGGTACCGCACGTCCGTCAAGGCTCGCTTCTCAGTTCTTTCTGCTAATGATATACTTAAGTGCATACTCCGATCTTTTGTAAATAAATATTCATGCAGATGATACAACAGCATATGGGTGCCCACCTCCTATCTAGATGGCCAGACAGAGGATCTCACCCCTAACCTTGCTCTAATAACTCAATAGGGGGAAAAAGTCTAGTCACATTTAATACCTCAAAAACCAAATTAGTACCGTCGCATGATCACTAAGCAGATCCTGATTTTTCGCCTATTGCAATGAACGGGTCTTCTCTCAAGGAGACCTATCGTTTATTGGGATTTATGCTCACTCAAACCTCAAGTGGAATTCCTATATACAATCCATCGCTAAAGATGCTAGAAAGATGGTTGCTTCCCTGTACGGCTTCAATAAGAACCTGGTTCCTACTACTATTCTTTACCTTTACAAGACCTAGATCAGGTTTAAAATGGAGTACTGCCGCCATATATGGGCTGGAGCTGCCCAGGGTTCATTCTCCAGATTTGATAAACTCCAAAAACGTTTACGTGGTCTTATGGCTGATGTATTATTGTCCATTCTTCAGACGAATCTTTGCAAACCTCTCGCTAAACTATCGCTATTTCTATGGAAAATGTTCCGACGAACTATATTCCTTAGTTCCCCCAACTCTAACCCTCAGCTAAGACCCACCATGTGTACACTGATGAGAACCATCCTCATTCCATTAATATTCCATCAGTAAGGAATAAGCTCCACTCAAACATACTTCTCATGACTCCCAAGATGATTAACCTCTTCATATGTATGGTTAATCGTTATCTTTCCCACCTATCCTCATAAACCACACCTCTTACTCTTACCGCTCAAAGAACTCCTTCAGAATGAAAAATAATTAATCACCCACAAGGCCACGTAAACGCTTTTGCACTCCTGTATAGGGTGAGCATTGCGAAAAAAGAAAGAAAGAATAGAATGGATCAGTACTGGAGATTATATCAGTGAAAATATCAATAAAGAGTAAATACAAGACGCATTGATATATAAGTTAAATTGGGACTAACTGTAAGATCCCAAATTAAAAGTCTGAAATTGAGAGAGAAATAACAGACATTTTACAAGTTTATCAGCCAAACAAAAGGACTTGTAGACGAGATGATGACACACTTGCTGGTGAAAAGGAACTCTGATTCGATGGAAATTCTACCAGTCGATTGCACAATTCCCAGTGGATCAGAGTTCCTACACAGTCATGTTCATTTTCGTATTTCTAAGATAATTTTCTGTAACTGTTTATAGGACTGACGCTTTCCCCATTGACTTTTCATGGGCAAAATTTATTATTAAAAATCAAAGGCTAGTCTAAAGAATAGATTGTAACATTATGTGGAACTCTGGAATTGCAATGGATAATCAGATCATCAGTGAAAGTCACTAGTTACTTATAGCGTGAAAACTCAATGATCACAAATCCACATATTTAAAAACAATATATATATATATATATATATATATATATATATATATATATATATATATATATATATATATATATATATATATATGTGCGTGTTTGTGTGTGTGTGCGCGTGCGTGCGTGCGTGCGTGTGTGTATGTGTGTGTGTGTGTGTAAGTATAGGTAGACTTTGAAGTCAACACCGAGAGGCGACAGTTTCCTTCTTAAATGCAATTGTCAGGCCTGACGATTGTGTTTAAGCATGAAACAGACTTTGATGTCTACTTATATAATTACATACGCTCTATTCCTGATATTGAGTGCTTTAACATATAAATATATCATAACTATATTTTATCATTATATATATATATATATATATATATATATATACACACATATATATACACACACACGAGGCAAAGTCAAAAATTATCTGCACTCTTATGTTATGGCGAAAGAACAGATATTTTTTGATTTACTCTCGTATATATATATATATATATATATATATATATATATATATATATATATATATATATATATATATATATATATATATATATATATATATATATATATATTATGAAATGGACAATGTCCAACAATTATTTTTGAGACATTTTTATGATTATACGTTCTTTTTATCGATACAAAAATTTAAGTAAATGCTCTGTTTATAATAAACAGTATTAACAACATTTACCGGCCTGAATGTCCGAGAAATTTTCATAGAAAATATGCGGCCTCCGACAGGAATCGAACCTGTATCCTATACGGAACCGTCATATAGCCTGACGTGCCTTAACCCTAACAGTAAAATCGACCTTGCTAACCGAACGCTCCTCTGTGGCCCAATCTGAGGCATACGTAAATACATCCGTCTTTTTTACGGGTACTCTGCTGTTAATAATCGTAATAAATATAAATGTAAGTTTCAAGTGTTTCCTCAAATCTACAATAGAAAATGTTCCTTCTACGATCAGTAATGACGTTTCTGAGAGAACCTTTTCATATCAATTGCTGAATGGCGACAAAGGTTCTGTATATTTGGAAAAGTTACGTTACTGATGATTATAAATATTGGCAGTGATCGTCACAAAGAATATAAACAAAAACTGGATGCATTCTAAAGATGAGAGTTCGTTCGAAAAAAATGGCGTACGGAAAATGGAAAGAAATGCTTTGTAACAAAATCTCGTACACACCTGGAAACGATGGTGCGATTTGAAAAGCTTACAAAATGTTACTGGTAATTTTTTTAACGACCGGAAATGTGGGTAAATTGCTGGGTAAAGATGGTAGGCAGAAGAAGGAATCCATCAAGCTTCAAAAAGAAAAGTAGGAAACTTGTCTAACACTAGTTTTATGTCAAATATATTATAGATCCTTTGTAAAATTCAGGAAAACAATGAATGAGAAAACCACAAAAGAAAAAATGTTTACATCTCGAGGAAATTACTCATTAGAAATTTCACTTGGGTCTGTTATTAAGATTTAGTTGTTCTGTAATAAATAGTATAAAAACATTAAATTGTAGAATGAATAATAATAATAATAATAATAATAGCAATAATAATAATAATTATTATTATTATTATTATAGATGGATAGATATATGGGGGGAGAGAGAGAGAAAGAAAAAGAGAGAGAGAGAGAGAGAGAGAAAGAAAGAAAGAGGTGGTTATAAATACCTCGGAGTTCTACAGCTGGGCCGGACTCTCAATGACAAAAAGAAATCACGAATGCGAGAAATATTTCCGACGTTATCTGTCTATATTTTTGAGATGAGGTATTGTAATTATTTGAGGAAAACAGTCCGAACAAAGTAAATGATGTAAATATTTCCGGCGTATTTACACTATTTACTATTGTCCTCATCTTTATTGCCATATTCACGAGGTTTCAACCGTTGTAATCTACGGCCTTCTTCGAGTGATATACGTTGGAATTCCAACGTATATCACCTGAAGAGGGCCGGAGCGTACAACGGTCGAAACGTTGTGTATATGACAATAAAGATGAGGACAATAGTACGAACAATATAAATAGTGTAAATAGTCACAAAAACCATCTCAGATGTATAGACATATTTCTGACGTGTAAAGAAATTTTGTAAATCTAAGGTGAATGGTGGAAATTTAGTTCCAGACATCAATAATCGGCCAGATGGGGTTGTGAGGCCTGGTGGAAGCATTGTTGAATGAAATAAAGGGGACCTATCAAACTTGAATATGTGCTTACATCCTAGGAGTAATGTGGTTAGGCTCTACTTACCCTGAAAAGAGGACAGAAGAAGTTTGATAGAATGTGTAATATGAGAATGTAACTCCTTGCATAAATGTTTACAGACTAGCCTGAAAGGAAAGGTCATTGTGGCGACAGAAAGCTTGGCGAATTACTGGAAGAGAATCTATGATGAGAAAGTCGATGCATGGAAAGAGAATATCCATGTATGGAACGTTTTCACAGGAAACCCAAGAGGTGGCAAACCCACTATAATAGAAGGAGTGTTTAGAAGGATGAGGTAGCCAAGGAGACTTGTGAGTCCATCCTAGATCCTAGGGAACACACTTTCAATCGAAACAGAGCGGATTATGAGATCAGAAGGCATTTCTAAATGAAAGCCATCTGAATATGTCCTGCTTTTATCAAAATCTGTCAGCATATCGTACACATTTCGCTGGCGTGATGTTCTCTTACTCATTAACACCAATAATAATCATGTGCCTGTTATACCCTTATCAGATTGGGTTTCATGATGGGTTTATTGGGCTTCGTATATTTGTACCCCAGTGTCACTTTGTTGAGTGTTATACTTTTTCATAATATTCAAGGGATATCATTAATGTTATGGGGTCCTCCTCTTTTTCATATAAGTGGACTCGACCAGAGTGTTACTTAGACTGCTGCCTTTAAATACCCAGAGTCAGTCAGAATATAGAGAGAGTGAGCAGAGATTGTGATTGAGTTGGAGGTAGAGTAATAGTGTGAAGTAACCACTTGTAGAAGTCAGTTACAAGCACGTAGACTCTAAAGAAGTCCTACTTCGAGACTGTATATATATATATATATATATATATATATATATATATATATATATATATATATATATATATATTATTGCTACTAACCGCGTTCCTGGATTTACTAACAGTATTACCCATTGTATTATTGTGTAAATACATTTAATTTCTTATATTAGGTTGGTGCAAAAATAATGACGTAATAATGTCGTTTTTTTGACGTATTTTTTAACGTCAAAAAAACGACATTATTTTTGCACCAACCTAATATTTAATTCTTGTGTTTGTCATTCATTGGAGACCGAATTTCATCTCGGAATCCACAACAATTAAGAAAGAAAAAGGAAAAGAGGAAAAGGAATCATCAGCCTTAAGCAATACGTCCACTTGTCATATTCACAAATTTTCACTCGACGTTTTCGCCATTGATAAAAATAAATCTACCCATGACGCCAAAGAGTGGATCAACGCCTACAATCACAGGAATTTTGGAGGATAATGGGCTAATGAAATTACCCAAATTTATTTCTCATGACACCTGATCATAAGCCACTGAAAGAGGATAAAAAGCCAGAGTTAGCCACTCTCACCTTGGAAGGATTGAACCATTGCTTTTCGACAATCAAAGAAATACATTTCCTCGCTATTTAATTTCTCGACATTTAATTAATTCACAAACAACTTCACCTACACTTGTAGCCAATGTTTTTGTATTTCAATTGTTTGAATATATACATTTTTTGTTGGCATTTCTTGTGTATCATTCCGAATGTGTATGCATATATATTGTTCAATCGCACTAACAAGCCAGCATTCACAACACACTTGAATATCAAAGGGTTTGAGCATCCTTCAAGTATAAATCACTTGGAACGATTTCAAAAAAGCTTTCGAAAGAGGTTAGAAGTGAAAGTTCTGGAGAAAATTAAAACGATATCGAAAACTGTCATTCGATCTCTAGCTATGACCAAAATTAAATAGATAATATTCTTCAGTATCTGACTATATTTCTCACATGAGCTATTATGTATACTATTTACATTATTCGGACTATTGTCAGTGACAGGACCCAAAGAGTTGTGAGTTCAATACCTTCTTCAATGTGCCGTATCCCTTCAGGATGTTGGCCTTCATGGCTCTGCACAATTTCATGTCCTTCGTAGCTTTTAATAAATCTTGTCATATTGTTATCTCTCCTAAATTTTGTTCCGCCATGTATCTATACAAGCTTGTTAGGTAGGTTATGCATTGTTTTCCTCTTGCCTTCAATCTATCCCGTAAGTATCAAATTTTCCAACCTCTTTTTCCACATCATTTGCCCTAGAAATTTCAACTGTCTCTTCCTAGTGTTATATATAATTGTCATTTATGTTTCCATTTTCTCTAAAACCTCGTCGTTTCTCACATGCTCAGTCCATGGTATTCTTAGAATCCTTCTGTAGAACCACATTTCGGTTGCTTCAAGTCTCTTCTTCAGCTTTGAGGAGATTGTCCAATATTCCCTGCCATATAGGAGGACTGATATTACATAACAGCTCAGTTCTCTTTTCTTTGTTTTTAACAATTTTTCTGTTTCTTAATACATCGCTTAGCTTTTGGGCTGCCCCTTTTGCTAGCAGTCATGCATTCTGTTATCTTGCAATTGATGTTTAATCCTTTCTTCTCGCTTTCTTCTTTTTCACTACCTTCTATAGGAGTTCTTGAAATTCCCTCTCTGTGTCTACCATTATACTATCTCATGTGCATGTTTTATGTTATTAAAATTGTGGTCGCCATAAATGAATCCTTGTAGGACTTCTAAAAACAATAAATCTTATTTATTTCCTGAAAAAAAGAATTTCTTTTAGATACTTTCCTTTTTTTCATCAATGCCCGGAATAACAGTATTAAATTCGAAGACTGAACTTTCATATATAAAGTTTTTATAACGCTATTAAGTGTATACATCTAAAAATAATACGGAAAGAAAAATAAATATGTCTGTTTTGGAATCCATACTATCGAATGAAGCAACGTTTTTCTCATCTATCACGAGTCAACAGATTCATTTTACTACTGACTGCCAACACCATCTTCCGTTCAGTTTGAAATGATTTTCGTAGCTCCATTGCACAAGCATTAAGTAAACTAATTTTCATAGAATCAAGTTCTTCTGTCTGTTAACTTAGTTTTACAAAATTGATTTTATTTTAAAAAATAAATTGATGAACAGCAAATAAGGTAATTATCATGTAATTATCGATAAAAATACATTGATTCTGGTTTCAAATAAGTAAAATGCGTCATGTTATTTGCAATAAATTTCTAATGTAAACGTAATTTGAATTTAATATATTTATTTTTTAAAAGGGGTCTGACGTGTTTTAACCATCTCGGTCATGAAGTGCGTCGAGCATCAAGCAAAGTTGAATTGCCTTGATAAACGCAAATCTTTCTAGGACTCTAGAAATATACGTATCTACCCAGTTTCGTATCCTAATGTAAACAAAGCAATTTCTAAAGAAGTGACGGATTTTTATTTATTAATCCAACAGATTATATTACTTAAACATTATTTTTAGTGGATATCCATATTTGAGTAAACATTTCGTTTATTTAAACAATATATTTATTTATTTTCGTTTACCGGCCGGAACATTCGAGAAATCTTATTAAATAAAAATATGCGCTCTGCGGCAGGAATCGAAACTGCGTTCCTCTGAATATTGTAGAGCTTGTAGACAGTACTGCTGACGTATAAACAGGACAATTTCCTTTTCTGAGTAAATCCCCTTTTTTCTGTTTAGTATGGTCTTTGGTTATTTCCAGATTGCGTACTAGAAGGCAAAGACTTATTTTTTAAGGTTTTTAACGGTATATGATTTTGATAATGAAGAATGAAGATGCAATAATAATAATAATAATAATAATAATAATAATAATAATAATAATAATAATAATAGATACTTGGCACATCTTTTTTCTTTTTTTTTTAATTTTTTTTTTCTCTTACCCTAGGCATCCCATATCTCTGTCGGTTCGTGTATATGTACATGTTTACTAATATATATATATATATATATATATATATATATATATATATATATATATATATATATATATATATATATAATGTACATGTGTATGTATCCGCATTGACAGGGATCATATTGTATTATATTTGGGTTTTTTTTCATGGCTACAGTTGTAATTTTCCTACAATGCTCTGCCCTTTGACTATCATCTCTTTGAGTGAAAATTAAAAAATATATCTTTTAGCGGGTAGTAGGTTGAGAGATGACCAGAAAAGTATAACTTTTATTCCCTTGCTCCTACCCCTTTGTTGAATGAATTCTTTGATATTCCCCTCTACCAATCTGTAGTATAAGTCCAGCCTACCCCATAAAATTTGATAAGTATTTGTCGTTGGCGACGGAAAATTGAACATTTGTGGAAAGTCACTCGTGCCATGCAATTCACCTTCTTTCTTTTTTTTTATGTCTATATACTAAAATCTAATTAACCCCCTTGGAGTGGTCACTCGGACTTAAAGTTGAAACTTAGTATTGTCTACCCCACTGAATACCATACACTGTTATGAACTATTAACTTATGAACTATGAACTTAATAAACCCACAATCTCATTGTTTGGGCGTGCTCTTGGTCCTTCTTTGAGACTCGTCCTAAAGCTGGTAACCTGAACATAATTACCCCTTGGCGGTCAAGATTAAAACGCATCTCTACCATTTTCAATGAATACGAATAATATTTCATACCGGATCGGCCGTCAACCGGGACAACAAGGGCCGCGTCCCTCAGAGAGGAACCAGTCTGAGGACGAAAAGTCTGTCACTGGAACAAACTCTTCCACACACGAAGAGACACTAGGTCACCAAACCCGGATTATTGCCAACCTTGGACCAAGTGACTCAATACCAAATCGACTAGTCAAAAGTAAACGAACGAAATGGAGCCGCGAAGAGTATCGACAAGTCATGACATCTTTCTTCACTGCACTCGAAAACCCAGCAAAGAACACCACCAATCAAACATACCAAATATGTTTAAGTATGGTGGGAAATGATATGTCCTAACCTCAATCCAAACATGCTTGCCAATGTCCGTAGGGATATCATGCGAAACAACAGACTCTCAAAGGTAGAAATAGATAAAATTAGATATAAGACAAAATACTATGACCCATCACTCAAACTCTATTGAGACGAATGTAGAAATAAGGAATGTGACAGAGGATGAGGTGGACGCTAAAGCGAATGAAATACGAAATAATCTCCCAGGAAATGAAACCCAAGACTCTACCTTAGAAACCTGCAGTTCTCCAGAAATTGTCACTGAAGGTGACTCCAGGTACATTAAGTTAGAATTCCTTGAAAACCACGAAACTGAAATCACCGAAACTAAAAATGACGTCATCCAAGTACTCAGCAGAGTAACTTTCATACAATTGTCAGACAGAGACCAGCTCCCGAAAATCCATATGACGAATTCCAACAAGCACATCGTGAAAATATACAATGCTGCCCTGGAAACACTGTTAACAGATAAACCACCGGGAAACATCACAGAAGTTAACAACGTCATATACGCAACAGCTTTAGCAGCGACTCGGAAACTTGGGGTCAAGACAATTAATAAAATTAACAGACACAGAGAACCAGCTTGGAAAACCAAACTGATGCGAGAAATAAAACAAATCAGATGGGAGCTTTCTATATTAGATGAGCTCACCAGAAACCCTAATATTTCCACACGTAAATCCAAAAAGATCAAGCGGAAATATAGCATTAAATCCCTAATTGATATTCCATCAATCAAGGAAATGCTGAAACAGAAACTTCAGCTAAAGGCACAGAGAACAAGACGATACGAAAAACGTTGTAGGTTCTATCGCCAAAATAAAATATTCCGAACAGATCTTAAGAAATTTTACAGGGAAATTGAAAAACACCTATACATTTCGAAACGCCACCATCGATTGATAATGTACAGACATTTTGGGAAAATATTTGGAGCAGCCCAAAGGAATATAACCCAAATGCAGAATGGATACGGCGTGAAGAACGACTGCTGGATACACCTCTGCAAGAATGGGAAAATATATCCACAGATGATGTTAGGCAAGCTCTAACGAAATCCCCAAAATGGAAATCCCCAGGAAATGACAAGTTGCCCAATTTCTGGCTGTATCATCTCTCATCTACCCATGGCATACTTGCAAAAACATTATCAACGCTTGTAAATAATCCCAATAAAATCCCGGAATGGGTTACTGAAGGTATTACATACCTCATACCAAAAACAACTGAAACAGACGACCCGAAAAATTATAGACCGATAACATGTCTCTCCACAACGTATAAGTTGATCACGTCTGTACTGACGAACCGTACTTATTCCTTTTTCGAAACAAACAGCATTCTCCCGCTGGAACAGAAGGGATGCAGAAGAGGTTCATATGGCTGCAAAGATCAACTTCTGATAAATAAAATGATCCTGGAAAATTGCAGGAGACGATGCAGAAATCTCAGTGCAGCGTGGATTGATTATCGTAAAGCCTTTGATAGTGTTCCACATTCTTGGATCCTTAAGACTTTGGAAATGTACAAAGTCTCCCCTGTGGTATTAAATTTCCTTAAGCACAGCATGGGAATGTGGAACACCAATCTATACCTTAGTCACACCGGGGGCACTGCCATATCCAACCGTCTGAATATCCGACGTGGAATCTTTCAAGGAGACTCTCTGTCACCCCTTCTGTTTTGTTTATCCTTAATCCCTCTTACACATGAACTGAACAACAGTAGCTATGGTTACAAAATAAATAAGAAAATATTCAATCACCTACTCTACATGGATGATCTCAAACTCTTTGCCAAAGACGACAATGAGTTGAAAGGCCTCCAATATTGTAAAATACTTCAGTGACGACATAGGTATGGACTTCAGATTAGATAAATGTGCAAAAGTAACATTCGAGAAAGGTAGAATTACAGAAACACCCTTAATAGATTTTGTCACAAAGATTAGGGAATTGGAGCATGATGAAGCTTATAAGTACCTAGGAATTAGCGAAGGAGATGACATACAACACCCCCAAATGAAGGAAAAAATAAGAAAAGAGTACTACAGGCGTGTACGTCTGGTACTAAATACTGAACTAAACTCAAAAAATAGAATATCAGCTATAAGCACATTGACTGTCCCAGTGGTGCAATACAGCTTTAATGTCCTTAACTGGACCATAGCTGAAATTAAGCGAATGGACGCCAAAACGAGAAAGCTTCTCACTTGCTATCGCATGCATCATCCCAAAGCTGATGTTGATCGTCTGTATGTGCCCACATCCGAAGGAGGCAGAGGATTAGTTCAACTAGAACTGTCCTACAAAACTACAACAATTGGCCTCCAAAGATACTTGGAAACTACAGAAGACTGGATGATCGTATGCGTCAAGGAACATGAAAGTAGTAAGCGCCTTTACTCCGTAATGAAAGAAGCCAACAAATTCAAAATGGAGTTTCAAATGGGCGTAGAGATGCAACTACAGCACAATACACCGGCTGAAACTGCAAAATACTTAAAAAAAGACAGCAAAGACGAATGCAACCGACCAGATACAGAAGCGATGGCAAGATAAACCACTTCATGGCCAATACTCTGCCCGTACCAAACAAGCTGATGTAGACAAAACCCGTACCCATCAGTGGCTACGCAGTGCAGGGTTGAAAGCGGAAACTGAAGGTTTTATCCTTGCTGCGCAGGACCAATGCTTGCTAACTAGGAATTATCAAGCACATATACTAAAATATTGTGTCAGCCCAAAATGCAGATTCTGTGATAAATATCCAGAAACGATTGATCATCTTGTATCAGGTTGCTCGATGTTGGCACCCACTGAATATAAAACCCGACATGACAGAATGGGCCAATATCTGCACTGGAAAATCTGCAACTTCTACGGGAAGGAAACTGAAAGAAACTGGTATGAACACCACCCAGACCCGGTTACGGAGATAGGACCTGTTACAATTCTATGGGACTACACAATACACACTGACAGAACAATCAATGCCAACCGCCTAGATATTGTTATTAAAGACCACAAACAAAAACGGTGCTTCCTTATTGATATGGCAGTCCCTGCTGACTGCAATGTATCTTTGAAGATATTCAAAAAGCTGTCAAAATACAAGGACCTTGAAATAGAAATCTCGAAAATGTGGCATATGGGAACATCAACAATCCCTGTTGTAGTTGGAGCCCTAGGACTGGTTGGAAAAGATTGCAGTAGACTAATTGAAGGGATTCCTTAAAGTCCATACCTCAAGGAGATACAAAAAATTGTTCTGACAAGTACAGCCCACACTTTACGAAGGGCTTTATCTATGTAATTTCTTTCTTTCTTTTTTTCTTTTGTCGGTGGAAAGTGTCATGATGCCATTTCTAACCTTAGGTCCCTGGGCGGGACCCGGAAAGAAATGTGTAAACGCCAGAAATCAAAGAAAATAAAAAATAATAATAATAGATACTTGGCACATCTTTGTCATCATTTTCATTTGCTTGATCAAAGAGATAATCTATCAAATCGAATTAAGTTCCTTTTGTTGTTATAAGCAACGATCTTCCCCAACTCGTGCAATGTTCTAACCCCTGAGTTGTCATTGTTGACCAAAGACTAATATTTGTCTTTCGAGCGATTTCGAAAATGCTATTCTGTTATTTTTTTTCAAATTATTTTTCTTTTATTTGTGACAATTAAGTTCACCAATCCATCAGCTGTGATTTCTCAGCTGCCTATCCGCTCTAGTGTAACCAAAGGAAATTTATTTAATTTTTTTTTTATCTCAGTTTTTTCGTAATTTGGCAATTGTACGCTCCGGCCTCCTTGGCGTTGTACGCTCCGGCCTTCTTCAGGTGGTTGGAATGTCAAACTGAACCCTTTATTTCGTTCGCTGGGGTAGACTGTTCTAGTTCCATGTGCCATGTCTAATGGATGTCAGTTATCAGTTATCTCCTGTTAATTCACCACTTCACGTTCTCCACTGCCTTAAGCAGGTATTGAACTCACAACTCTTAGGGTCCTGTCACTGACAATAGTCCGAATAATGTAAATGGTATACATAATAGCTCATGTCAGAAATATAGTCAGATACTGAAGAATATTATCTATTTAATTTTGGTCATAGCTAGAGATCGAATGACAGTTTTCGATATCGTTTTAAAAGAAAAAGAAAAAAAGAGAAAGATAAATGAGAAGCAGAGTTTATAGTTTTACGGAATTTAATCGGTCAGAAAAGGACATGAAAAATAGTTGCGCGTCTGACGCCTGGAGAAACAAATTCTTAGAAGATATGAAAATGTCACATTTCCCTTAAACTATGCACATATTTTAAAATAATATTAGAATATATGACATTAACCCAAATAGACAGTCATAATGTCGTTTCGTATCTATCTATCTCTCCAGCTAGTAAGTGATATTAAAAGTTTTGTTCTGAATAAGAAGGCTCAGACATCATATATTTGGTCATTTGGTGAAATGTGATATATATATATATATATATATATATATATATATATATATATATATATATATATATATATATATATATATATATATATAGAGAGAGAGAGAGAGAGAGAGAGAGAGAGAGAATTAATGAAAATTTGATCACTTAACTCATGCTTAAAAATTTTCATTACTTCTATTAATGCTATTTAGTTGCACCGAATCAAAGTTGCATCTTTGTAGTGAGTAAATTGTTTTTGTCTATATGAAAAAAAATTATAATAAATAATTATTGCTCTACTCTTGGTATTGAGCCTTCTTTTGAATTAATGCTGCGAACGTTAGAATTTATATATTATTTTCATTCTCATTACATTCGGATATATATATATATATATATATATATATATATATATATATATATATATATATATATATATATATATATATATATATATATATATATATATATTAGGTAGAAAGAGAGATCCAATATACAGTGGTTTACCTAAAGTGTTTCTTTGGTATAGAAGCATTTTCATCAATATACAAGAACGGTAATTCAGCCTTGGTATGTCGATAAACTATATCCGGCAGCAAAATCTCTGATCGAGAGATTGAAGGTTTTGAGGGGCGTGTGGCCACCTCTTAATTGCTGTTGTTTCCAGGTTCAACCTGATCAGGGTTGGAAGCGCCTGTTTGGGTTCCAGCTATGGGCAAAATAGTCAACCCCCAAACAAAAATCAACAGTACATTTTATAGTAAACCGACCAACAATACATTTTTATAATAAAATGACCAGCAATACATTTTTTTATTAAAAAAAATTACCAACAATGCATTTTTGTAGTGAAATTATCAGCAATATGATCTACAAACTGTATATCTAAAAAAACCTATCTTTTACCTTAAAAGTATAAAATTATGTACAAAATATTTACATTTCGGCATTAAATAACCCGTAGATGTTGATATGCCGCTAAAAAAATCAACCAAACAACCAAAGTACAGTAATGCTATTTGAGTAAAAAATTTCTTCAGACAAAAGTACATGACAGCACAAGAGATTACTGCGGATGTTACTGACATTCCAATGTATTTTGTAAATAATTTTTCGCAAAATTCTGATATCTTCAGTAAAACATGTCTGTAAATATTTGTGTTTCGCTTAAGAATCTTCGTAGGCAAAATCAAGAAAAGTGTGATTGTTAAAATTGGATTGTGCCAGCATATTGTATATACTGTGAAGCATTCTCGAAGTTGCTCCATTAAAGTAATTATAGTTGTACATTGATTCAAAGTGATTAGCGGCCAAATTTAGTGAAAAAAATAGCTTATACTTCAGTAATTTGTTTATTTTATATGTTTGTTTATAATGTTGGTTAAAAGCATTGACTCATTTTCGCCGAGTGGTAGATCTTTTACGTTTATTTTCATGTACCTTAATTAATTAGTGACTTCAATCAATTTACGACTGATAATAATTAGCACTTAATAAACCATATTTGCTGAGTATAATTCTCCATTTGGTTGGTAAACAACACTATGTCAGATCTTTCTTCTTTAGAAGTTGATCGTTTACCCAATTCGACAAGTTTGACCAGTAACCATGGCCTCTAACCATCGCAAATGGATCGTAACCTCTCAACATGTAAAATTCATCCAACTGATCTTCATATTAAATGATGACTATGAAGACATCAACGAATCAGAAAATCTCGGACATGACATCTATCCCTTAAGTTAAGTAGCGTCGAAGCAGATCAAAATTTCGTCGGGTAACCATTAAGTCTGTGTCTCATACTAAGCAACTTTATAAATATAAAATTTACTGAGATTAAAACAACTTCCTCAGAATTACCGTTTATTGGCTAATTTTTATTTCTTCACATTTTCGAACGACTTGACAAATTGAATGAAAAATGATACCCTTTCTCGCACACCGTGTTTATCGTCAGTTAATAAGATAGCATATTTTTCCTTTTTTCCTCCCAGATAAGCACGGGGGCAGGCTGACCCGCTGGATATTTGGGACCAAAGCTCTTACACTCAAAAGATTAAGATGAAAGGCCGACATCATAATGCAGACGACAGCTTCGGAGAGCTAACGCCATTTTTGCGGGAGTTTCGGCGCCATGATCGGGCCACTTAACATAGTGACGTAATTTTCCGAGACAGTCGACCAAGAAGGGGTTCCTTACCAATGTCTAGTCAGCAGAAGGCAATACTCAATGCTACAGTTCCTGAATTTTTTCCCCTATTTCCTGACTTTTGGTTTTGAAGCCTCGGTAAAATGCCTAACAAAACTATGATAATAATGTGGCACAGAATCATTTGAATGACTCTGAGATGAGACTGACTCATAAGTATGTTCCTTTGATCTTTCGACAGACAAAATGGATAAATGGGAAAGTAAGGGAGAAAGGAATTCTTCCTTGAGAGGCAAGTTCAGAAATAAAACCTAAAAGGAATCGTGACTGAATAATAAAAATAATACAGGCATTGACAGAAAGAGAAGGGAGAGAGTAAAAAGTAGAAAGTGAGTGGGTGAATGAAATGTGAGAGATAAAGAAACGATGGAAAGTGTATGAAGCAAAGGGAGGAGAAAATATATGCTAATAAGGACAGAGAGAGAACTAAAGAGAGAGAGAGAGAGTAGTGAGTAAGATAGAGTAGAGTGGAATATAGAGAAAAAGAAAGAAGATGGAAATGAAAATAATGATAATAATGCAATATGAGGTTAAAAATAGAAGGAAAACCGAAAATCTTTACCGGAAATTTCCAATCCTAGTTTACTCTCTACTTTCAAGTATCAATATATTCTTATTAAAAAAAAAACAAAAAAAACATTTAAATTACTTTCAGGAATAGCCCTAAAGCGTGGCTATTGTGTTGCCATTGTCGTTGATGATGACAACAGTCTTGAAGGTGTTTTGAAAAAAAAAAATCTTATTAAAAATCATATTATTAGAATGAACTATTTGGCTGTTATATGTAGATGACGCCTCAGTACTAATCTTACCAGGAAAGTGTGTAAGTATGCTGAACTATGTGAGGTTGATTAATACATTTTACTACGAAGAAAAGAGATAATAGTTGCAGTGAATCACAGCCATATCCTATGCCGAATATGGACGCTCTTACGGCGAGTATCAAAATGACCCAAAAAGTAGTCAGTACACTCATTATTTCCAGTTGAAATATATGTAAAATCATTATGTAACATTCAATATTTTTCAACCATTCATAATCGTTTCTGAACATCCCATTCCTATGTCACCTGAAACAGATAAATTCAAGTGAAAAGCAAATCTATTCACAAGTGGAAATCCACCTGAACAAGAAAATGTAGCATCACCAGACATACTACACTTCAAAGGAACTCTGCCAACAAAGACATTATTATATCTATTTTTCATTCTATCATATACATAAAGTGATTACTTAAATTTTCACTGTATTACTCACTGTATTGCCTCATCTTATTTATATGTGATGCCTTCCGCCTCGTTTTGGTTGTCCATGGCCGCTAAGGTGACTCTTGAGACCAGCATTCGATTTCATAGGCATCAGACATATATGTCAGATAAACTCTGTATCCTTGATTGGACTGATTGGATCTGCATGTCCTTCAACTCTCTTGTATATTACCATGTGCCTCTTCAGTCGAGATGATCTGCAAACCTTGTTGTAAACATCAGATATTGTTGGCAGGACGATAAGGCAGGTTGGCATAGTTGGGTTACTTCTGCTTGTTATGATGACCTTTTCAGATGATTTACATTAACTGCCATCGAAAATAGCATGCGCTCACACGCACCACATTTCTAAGATTGTATATTAATTTGCAAATCAAAGTGAGTGTCTCTTCGGAGATCACACTTGCAGGAGTGGTCCATACTTTGTACGATTTAAAGTCAATTCTTCCATTGCTACACATTCATGTGCAATGCATTCAGATTATGTTTAAACTTCTTTTTTTTTTTTTTTTTTGCTGTGTACTTTGAACGCTTTCCTTTCTTCAGTTTCCTGTAGAAAAGTTATTTGGGAATCCATTTGTCCCCCATTCTTGCAACGTGACTTGACCATCAATTATTATTGTTTTAATGCTGTTGCATTCAGATACATGTATTTACATACATGCACACACATGTAAGTCAAGCACTTTACACTCTCACATTTATACTTGCCCACTCAGTTATGCATTGAATTAAAAAAAACTCATGTAAACATGTTTGTTTTGTTGAAATATTGAATTTTATTGGTTGTTATAATAACTCAATCGTCATATTTCTTCCTACCATATGCATTTGAACTTATTATTGGCCATTTTGATTTCCGTCGTGACCGTTCTCATATTGCGCATAAGTTGTGCCTATAAGTCAATACTTCTGACCTCCTTGCATTGATAATTCAAACAGGATCTGGTTTATACATTTACTAGATATTTACACTATTTCTATTGTTCGGACTGTTCTCCTCATCTTTATTGTCATATTCACAACGTTTCGACAATGTACCCAGGCGTGAATATGACAATAAAGATAAGGACAACAGTCTGAATAATTTAAATAGTGTAATAGTCTCAGAAATATAGAGAGATTTACTGACCAATCTAAAGTTTGATTCTCATCAGCCATACACTGAAAATAAAAGGAAAAAAAAACACCATTTTACGAAATCATATCACCAGAGTTGCATCTTCATTAGAAGAAATTAGGACAAGAATTGCATTTAGTATTGTATGTAGTTTCTTCAAGCTGAAGCAAAAATCCTTCTTAAATCAGTTTGATAAACATCGAAAAGATATATTCCATAGAAAGACTGTGAAATAAATACTTGGAAACTCTTTTTTTTTTTTCTCTCCTTTGACTTGTTACTATTTTTCTAGTTTTTGCCAACGACCCAGTTAAATTCTCACTTCGGAAAGATAACTCTTCATTTCATAAAGTATTCTCCGATGAGTTCTCAAAGAATTTTCTTTCGACATATTACTGTTTTAGGTGTGCTTTAATATTTCGTACTACTAAACATTAGGGGTCATCGAGGTCAAATGGTAGAGTCTCGCGTCAGAAGCCAGCCACATATTTCTTGTTGTTCTTTCAACACTCGCATTCATTTCTCCAAATGCCGTAGATGCAGATCACATCATCACCCTTTTTACTGTTCCCGCCACTTTCTTAGAGCCACTTCTCTTTTTTTTTTCCTCCACCCTTTACCCGCCATTGTGTTACGAGGGTGGGGGCAGAGCAGATATTAGTCAGTTGAACGGGTCACGTGATCTTTCCTTTGATCTCAGCTCAACTTTAAGTCCGTGAGTCACAGCCACCGCCGTCAACTATGCCGTTGTCGTTAGCACCGCCGCAGCCACCATTTTACATCGTTGCTACAATGAATCAATTCAAAAAGAAGAAAGAAGAAAATCCAGCAAAAAAAAAAAAAAAGAAAAGATGCCGTGAAAAAATAAATGAACTGAAAAAAAATGAAAGAAATGAACAGAGAAAGCGTTCTCATTATTAGGAATTGTGAAGCTGAGTACCTTGAGCGCATTTTTTGTGACTTCAAAGAGTTTTCCCGATACGCCAGCCCACCGACCCAATTGATTCTCTCTCCAAAGCACACTTCTTCATAAAAAGAAAGAATTGAACGGTTCACACACACACACACGCACACGCACACGCACACGCACACGCACACACACGAAATGTCTTTCGTACACACATACAAAGAAGGAATTCATCGCACCTCACTGTCTGCTTTAAATAGAATACATTTTTTATTGATGAAATATGGAATCTTCAGCTTGTATAAGAAAAGTAACGGTGGAGAGTTAAAGAAAAAACAACACAAAATTGAAGGGAAGAAGAAAGCAAATTCATTCAAGGCATACTGTAAAAAAGAAACGGTATTAAGAACGATGAAGCATATAAAAACGGATAGAGGGAGTATTTTAGAAACGTGAAGGAACAACTTAAAGAAACAGCTGTTCGAAATCTCACAGGAATCGATCTTTTGACGTTTTAGAATATTCTGGACAGATGTGAGTTTGTATAAGAAAATAATAATTGTGCGTTTATTGTAGTTGAACTCACAAAAGTAGCTGATTAATCATCGCTCTGTAGCTGTCGCCATTAGATGGGTTGGGGTAAATTAATTATTATATCAGTTTATCTATCTCCCTCTCTTTCTGTTTCTCTCTAAAGAGAAAAGCGGGTGGGAAGAAAGGAAACAGAGAAAGAGAGTGTGTGTGTGTGTGTGTGTGTGTGTGTGTGAGAGAGAGAGATAGAGAGAGAGAGCAAGAAAAAGAAAATGGAGAAGAGCGAAATAAAGAAAAAGGAAAAACTGTGAAGCAAAAAAAAGGGAAGGCAAAACCAGAAGAGGGTGAAAGACAAGCGGAAACAGAGAGAATAGAAGGGGAAAGTGGAAATAGAAAAGAACTGTAGTAAGTGAAGGGGGGAGAGAAAGATGGAAACTGTGAGAAAACAGTGAGAAAAGCAAGTAGGGGGAAGAAGTAGGGCAGAAAGAGTGAGAGGAAGAAACGTTGAGAAGAAGAAGAAAAAGAAGAAGAGTGGTAAAAAATAGAGAAGAGTAGAGAAGAGTCGATGAGAAAGAGAAAAGGAGGAGGAGAGAAGGAGAAAAGAAGAGAAAAGGAGAAAAGTGAAAGAGAAGAGAATGAGATGAGCGAAGGCAAGGAAAAAATGGAAGATAGGGAAAAGAGAAGTATGAGAAGAGAAAAGAAAAGGAGAATAACGGAAGAAAGTGGGGATGAGAAGAAAGGGAGAAGAGAGCAGGAAAAGAAAAGAAAAGAAACGGGGAAGCAGAATAAAGGGAAAAAGAAAAGAGTAAACACTACCTATGAAAACTGATCAAATGATTTAAAAAAATAAAAAGGCTAAAAGCTGTTGCTATGTACAGACACTTCCATAGGCCCACTAAAGATCAAGTTTCATGTTACTAAGTTTATAACTACCGTGGTGATTTTTTGGTTCATTGTTTAAAGTTTTTTTTTTTCATTATTATTTGTGATATGATATTCAACCTTGAAAGTTGTGTGGCCTTTTCCCATTCCGTTTGTGAAGTTTTTTTTTTTTTTTTTATTTATTACCAATAGACTCCAGAAAAAAAAAAAAACATGTGATACCCAAATATTGATCCAAAGATTAATTTGTAGACAGAAACTTGTTTGGCATTATTTATTATGTACCTCCAAAATCACACGTAAAAATGTACCCCCTATTTTTAAATATTTACCAAAAACCTAGGAACTTTTCAATTTCACTGAAATGTTCAGCACTTTTTCAGTAATTAATTAACTTCATACTGAACATTTTTTTTTATTTTCTAAAGTTTTGTAGTATTCTTTCTGGTGTTACATAAAACTTACTTTTGCGGAGAGTTACTGGTACCTATTTTAATAAAATGTATTGTATATTATTTGTATCCGCAGAAAAAAATTCTGATTTACATTTGCTTGTGATTAGTCCTTTCAGATCTTGGACGTTTCGGAAAATTTGGATATAAAATAAAATTGTGTTTAGAGAATAGAAAAATTTAAAGTTTAATGCCACTTTCGCGTGAGAACACTGTTTTAATTAATTTCATATATCTTTAAAATTTTACAACCGTTTAATTTTTATTCTACGGAAGATCAAAGATGAAAATCAAAAATAAAATTCTCAATTATATCCCGTGACATAAAATTTAATTCATTAAAAAATAAGTGTTGAAGTTTTCATAAATATCGGATAACTTTTAGATTTTTGGTAATTATTTTTAAAAATCGGTGGCTAGAATTTTCAGATTAAAGTGTCGCAAATGTTTTATGATATCAATAGCGAAAAGGAATAAAAAGTAATGGGAAATTAATGGTCAAATTAAACTTATTTATCAATTTTTTCTAGTGTATTTTTTTTTTTTTAATAAAGATTTGTCGCCTGTTGGCGCAATGAAATTTTTTGATAAAATTTAATAAAATTGTCAAAAATAATTAAAATGAATGTACTTATAAATTAAATGTTTTAAATGTTTCTCCATTATTTTTCTTTTATATTCCTTTTGATAGTGTAAAGAATTCAGTTCAAAGCTTCATTTATTCGTAAGCGTTTCTTTTTTCCTCATACAAAACAAGTTTGGTCTTCTGTATTTGATTTGATTTATGACATTAATTTTTTTTAAAATTAGGACGCATGGTTATAAGAAAATTATTTGACCTTTAAAGGTGCTGGCAAGTGACGAAATACTCGACTAGAGAAAAATGCATTTTCCTTATATTTTGCGCAAAAAGTAAGTAAGAGTTTCACAAAATTTAGTTAATTAATCCATAAAGTTATTATTTTACTTAGAAACAAATGTCTGGGACAAATACAGGATTTTAAAGAGATTTTTAAAATGTTTTAATTTCTCTTTTGTCGATGTCCATCAAATTAAACGAACTGGGCGGAAGTCAGTATGTTTTTACTTTTTTGCTTTCATTATGTGTAAAATCTTTATTTAAAACCGTAAAACAATCTTTCTTTAAGCTTAGACAATTTTCAAACAAAACCAAAATATAACTTTAAACAAGAGTAAGAGATTTAAATTATTAAAAATGTGTTTCTAGCGCTTTTTAGAATGTCCGTAGGGGCATCTAGCATTATTTGTTACCAATTATTATTGGCACAATTTTATTGATTTATTTTTTGATAATGATGGCCGATGGCGATACAAGGATGGATTTTTGCTTTTGCTGGGTCAATGAAATGGTTATTCATAGTGACGATGATAATTACTTATGTTTATGTTTTGCATAAATATATCGATATAGATATGTGTGCGTGCGTGTGCATGTGCGCGTCTATTTGTCTCTGTAATTATGTGCTTGTGAATATGTATATGTGTAAAGCGAACAGTTGTGAAAAAGTGATATACCTTATAGCGAATGCACGCACACACACACCTATATGTATAAATTGAACATTGAAGTCAGCACTCAGAGGCGACAGGCTGTTTCATGCTAGGCGCAATCGTCAGGCCGCTGATATATATATATATATATATATATATATATATATATATATATATATATATATATATCATAGTTCATCAGTGTGGCTAGACATCGCTTCAGGCTGGGACTGAAACCCGACCGTTGTGGTATCAATTGGAGATTCTAACCCCTAGTCCATCGACGCCCGGTAAGCCGAATTTTTGCGTATTTATTTTTTCATAAAGACACCAGTCCCTCAGAGAACTCAGTCAGCTAGGAGAGTCTTGTATTATCAGCAGTAATAGTGACTATTTACAAACTCGTTCGTTATTTCCCATATACAGTGACACGCATAAGTATTGGATACATGTTATTTTCTGTTATAACTCTAGTTTATGTTCGCCATTTTGCCTGATATTTGGTAAGTAATATCTCGTAAAGTTGTTTTAGTTGTATGTGGAAGGAAAATTAAAAACTCATGGTTGAATCCATTTTTTTATCAAAGTTCAAAATTACCCTATGCAAAAGTATTGGCTACATGACACTTTTTTCAAATTTCTAATCGAAACTTTGTATTTTAAAAGACTTTGAATATTCAAATTTTCGACGGTATTGGAATGTTATCTCTGACCAATCAGAGAAGCACACAATTGTTTACAAGATAGTGCTACTAATCATCTGACTCTTTGATGTGCATTCTGCAATTCAAGGATTAAAAATGGCAAAAACTAAAGAATTATCCAGAGATATGCGAGATAGAGTCATTGAACGTCACAAAGGAGGACAAGGTTACCGAAAAATTAGCAAAGAAATGAATCTAGCACTAAGTATAGTAGGAAATATCATCAGAAAGTATAAGAAGTATGGCGACGGTACAGTAAACCTTCCAAGAAATGGAAGACCGAGAAAAATAAATGAGAGTACTTCAAGGTGGATCAGCAGAAATGTGCAAAAAAAACCTTCATTACTCGTTCTGAAATTAAAACTGAACTTGAGGGTGCTGGAATTAATGTAAGTAAGGATACCATTAACAGAGCTCTATATCGTACAGGCTTTCATGCAAGATCACAAAGAAAAGTGCCTTTACTGAAAACCAAACGTCAAAGACCGATTAAAGTCTCTCGAAACTTATGAAAAGAAAAGTTTGCAGTTTTGGGAAAAGGTAATCTGGTCGGATGAAACGAAAGTTGAACTATTCGGAAGGAACACAGTGACAAGTGTTTGGCGAAAAAATGGCACTGCCTTCAACAAGCACAATACCATCCCCACAGTTAAGTTTGGGGTGCTTCCATTATGATATGGGGATGCTTTTCATCCAAGGGCATTGGTGAGTTACAAGTTATCCATGGTAGAATGAATGGTAGCATGTACAGGGAGATTCTAGAGAAGAACCTTCAGAAATCTGCAACTTCTTTAGGACATGGTTGGAATTTTGTGCTTCAATATGACAATGATCCCAAACATACTGCAAAACTTACAAAGGAATGGTTTGAAAATAATGGTATTAGTACTCTCAATTGGTCAAGTCAGTCTCCTGACTTGAATCCAATTGAGAATTTGTGGAATATTTTGAAGGTTAAAGTTCATAAGCGGAATCCACAAAATATCAAGCAATTAGAGGAATTATGCAAGGAAGAATAGGGTAAAGTAACTGTGGATCAGTGTGGAAACCTTGTGGCCAAGAACAGAAAGCGACTGAAAGCAGTGAAACAAAACAGAGGCTATGCAACAAAATATTAAATTGATGTATCCAATACTTTTGCATAGGGTAATTTTGAACTTTGATAAAAAAAATGGATTCAACAATGAGTTTTTAATTTTCCTTCCACATACAACTAAAACAACTTTACGAGATATTACTTACCAAATATCAGGCAAAATGGCGAACATAAACTAGAGTTATAACAGAAAATAACATGTATCCAATACTTATGCGTGTCACTGTATGCGTGAGTGTGTTTATATATGTTTATATATATATATATATATATATATATATATATATATATATATATATATATATATATATATACAGATAGAAACAGAAAAAGAGAGAGAGAGAGGGGGGAGGTAGAACGATTCCTGTTGAATTCTTTCATTTCTACACATGTTTAGAGACCGTTAGAAGTTTACACAATCGAAAGAAGTTCTCAGCATCTTTCAGGCTCTGGAACCATAACCACATGTCAGCGAAGAAAAACAATTCCACAGAACTCTGTTTGTACACGTGCATATGTGTCTGCATGCGCAGGATTTAGAATTTAATTGTCTGCTTGTCGGTTTCCATTTGAGGTTGACTGATACAAAAAAGGAATTAAACACTTACACACACACACACACACACACACACACACACACATATATATATATATATATATATATATATATATATGAATATCATTACCAATTACTTCAGAGTTCAACCCATTAACCTTGGCTTTACGGTAGATGTTCACAGATTCAGCCATGCATATTTCGTACACCAATTTGTGTAATTATGCCTTTATTTATTTCAAAATTTCTGAAATTATGTTCCAGGGAATATACATCATCATCATCATCATTATCATCATCATCATCATCATCATCATAATAATAATAATAATAATAAGAAGAAGAAGAAGAAGAAGAAGAAGAAGAAGAAGAAATGTGTGTACTCAAAAAAGCTTTTGGTACAAAAAAGTAACGTAATTTAAGAACAATCAATATAGAAAAGCCTTTGTTACTGCCCCGAACTTCCTAAAAAAAACGAAAAAACGGATTTGAAGTAATTTAAATATCACCTATGAGGTTAAATTGTGGGTTTATTTGAAAGATAATAGTCCAAGGCTAATTCATGTGAAAAGAAAAATAAATTTCCTTATGTAAATATAGATTTTAGGCGTTTTTAAAACATTGGCACGTTCACTCATCACTTCTCGAACCGCCATTATAAACGAAAAATGTTAACAACAAATTTTAAAATCTTTTAAAAATTCAGTGTGTCCCAAAGATGTCTTTCAAAGTAAATTATTAAAGATTAATTAACTGGTTTTTGTAAAATTAATGCTTACTTTTTCTTAAAATTTAATGAAAATAACTTTTATTTGCCTGTGATGTCATAGGTCAACTGCAATAATTTTCTAATTTCATCCCTGACTTCAAATGTACATAGAAAATTAAAAAGAAAAATTAAAGAAATACAGAACCTCAGCAGTGCAATAAGAAAAAAAAAAAAAACGTATTTATGTTTAAAAATAAATTTACATAACCTTATGTTACCAGTAGCATCAGAAAATATTTTTTAATTCTGTAAGCTTTTATGAACTTTAGTAGAATGAATAATTTTATTTTTTATACTACATTAGATTAGAACTAAAAAAAGAAACTAATTAAAAACTAGTAAAATTATACTTTTTCATTCATTGTTTTTTTTTAAAATTATTTTTTTGCTTGTTTGATGTCATAAAATATTTAATTCTCCCAACGAGTATTTTATTATTCTGAATTTAAGAGTTATTTAATTATCACATATCTTTCGATGTCGGTAATTCAGAATTATTTCGTTTTTGAACATCCGTACAAAAAGTAATCTAACATTTACTAAAATGAAAAAAAAAATGTAATTGTTTAAAAAAAGATTTTCACTCGTAATGGAATCAGATTCTTCAAAAATGTCTTTATTTAATAAAAAATACGAACAGAAAAGGAATGAATCGCATTGAAAAATTACAAGTAAATATTGTAAAAGTACATGTTTAGTGTACATTCTTTTCCTGTCCAGTTTGAAAGAAAATAACGTGTTTTTTTTTAATTTATACAAGCACCAATTGTCACATAAATATATTTTTTGAGATTTATTGAATTATTTTTGGGAAGGTTTAGGACGAATTTTCCGTATGTTCACATTTGATTTTGCATGAACTTTTTACTGAAATAACATCTCCAAGGAATTTTCTTTATATAACTGTAAAAAGATTTGATCCTCACTGGGTGCCCCATACTTTCGGCCTTGTGCCACATCTAAGCCGGGCTTAGAAAATCACTATAACTGTAAAAATATTTCACGACCCCGCCAAATTAAAATAGTGCACACAAAATATGAAAAAGGAAGAATGAAAATGACCCCCACCCCCCAAAAAAAAATATTTTCACGAAGATTTCTAATAAAATAACATAATTCCTTCAGTAATGAATAAGTAGTGAAAATTAATTTAAATCAAATAATTATCTTGTTTTTTGCAAATTAAAAAAAACAAACTGTTTTTTTCTTTCATTTCTAAAAAAAAAAAACCCTCCATTTTGGTGGTACGTAGAAGAGGCTAAAGGTTGGAGAAGCAGTAAAATTTATGTTGAGAATTACAAAAGGCCGTCGAAAAGAATATCGAAGTTCCCTAGTTACCAAAGCCTTAGGCACATTATCTTTTCTCAGATCTTATATCATCTTATAATAGAAATGTGTAAGAAAATGAAGAGACAATGTGATTTTGAAACACACGAGTTACCCAAATTGCAAATTGAAATTAACACGACAATAATAATAAATCTCATATGAATTCCTAAACAGAATAATATTACAGTTAAAACAAAAAGAGAAGATTATTCTTGAATAAATATTGAAATTGTAGAAATTTAGAAACCAGAGATTTTCTTATTTGATAACAATTCAATAATTTCTGTTCTATTTTTTAAAAAAATCTTTCCCACGCACACGTCTGTGTACGGGAGAGATGTGGATTGGTATGAAAAAGTGATAATATTGTGCATGATTGTGTACCATTTTGAAAGGATACACTGCATAATTTGCATTCAAATCTTTTACTACTTTCATAGGTCGACTTAGACAGCTGTCGGTTTAATTCTAGAATCACAAATGTTTGTTTTCATAAAACATTTGTTTCTCAGAAAGTTTAGCGTTGAAAGTTGCGAGGGAATTAATATATGGTATTAATTACGCCTGTAGAAATGGCTTTTATTAGCTATATATACATAAAAAGTCGCATATGATTTTAATGAAAGCAAACGCACATTTCCCAAAACTAGTCTCTATCTATCTATCTATCTATCTATCTATCTATCTATCTATCTACAAGGGTGTGCTGAACATTCTCGATCCGACTAAACATCGAAAAAAATGACATTTTTCTCATTTGATGAGATTTTGGAAAGTAGGTTGAGTTGTTGAATTTGAAGCCCCTCCCTCATATATATGTATCTATGCATGGGTACGTGACCGAGTGGTTAGAATGTTCGCTTTCCGAGTCCAAATCTCACCATGGTGACTTCTAGATGTTATCAGTCTAGTGGGGGAGGCGATCCCAGCATGCAGCACCATAATTCGGATTGACCCAAGCGCTGTGAGAGAAATTGTGCAGACAGAACACTTTGGGAAGTCGTCGATGGTTGTGCTATCAAGTCAATGATCTGTTGTAGGCGATTATTCTATTTCTTGATAATAAATCTAAATAGTAAATATGTATGTTGTTTTCTGTGGGCCATTTAGTAAAGATTTTTTAAGTCTCGCAGTTATTTGAGTGAATGAGTAAAGACTTCAATGGTAGATTCCCGATTTTACGAAAAGCCTTCAGTTCAAATAAAAACGATTTAGTATTTGTCAAATCAGATTAACACACAATCAAATCCTCTCACAGATGCAATAAAAACTTTTTCAACGAGTTAATAGTAGATTATTCGAAGGCATGTGAAGATTCTTACTCGTGCGTCAGAAAGTAGGGAAAGACACAAGTATCTTTTATATTCTTTTTAGAAATTCTAGCATTTAGTTGAATTTGGACATTGATAAATGTTCACCGACTATCTTTGCAATGCATTTTTATACATTTCCAGCTCTCAACTTGGTATCTGTGATGATGACACAACCATTTCCTCCTGTCTCAATAAGTAAGTCTGATCAGTTCGATAAGGTCAAGATGACAGCTGATGCCCAAAACGACCTTCAGTCTGTTGTTAACTGGGGCAAATGATGGCTTGTTAATAATTTTAACGTCTTCAAAACTAAACTTCTCTCAGTTAATCATTTTACAGTCTCCTTTCTATCTTTCATCAGGTATGGCTGGTGCTAACCCCCAGGAGAGTGACACGTTGCACCTTCTCAGCTGACATGAAGTGGAAAGTCTATATTGAATCTATTGCTAGGTCAGCTGCTAAGAAAGTCGGTTCACTGTGTCATTATAAACAATTTTTCACCCCAGAATCTATTTTAAATATCTTCTTTTAAGTGCAGTATTAGATTGGCGATGAGGTCTTACAAATTTCAAGTTGAGTTGGCTAGATGTAATTGTATGTTCTATGCAAACAGTTCCTTTTCTTGCACTTCTCGCTTGTGGAACTCACTTCTGGCTCCATGCTTTCCATCCAAATTTAATCTTCAAAAGTTTAAATGCAATGTCAATCGCTTTCTACTGTCCTCCTGATTACTCTTCTTTTGTTCTCGCTCCTTAGTAATGTTTCTTTTTACTAAATCTTCCACGCCAGTAACCCCTTGTATCTTAGTGGCTTTACTGCCTTGCCTTGGGGTGCTCACAATTTATCAAAAAAGTAGATATATATGGCGATAGATGATATATGTGCATATACATATAATTTGAAATGAATAATTCGTGAGCCACTGCTGGACTGTAAAAAATTCAGAATCACAGAACTTTTTTTACTCGGTACTTTCAGATTTCTACTTTCTGCAGTATCAAACTATCTGTTTCACAAAGTAGTTGGTGTTCACACTGAAATATAGGTTCCTCCATTAGGTCACGTAAAAAGTAGCATATCACGATTAAAAAAGACTCATAAATCAACAAAAACAAAGTTTTGTCTCAATATGTTGTTATTAATTGAAAGCTAAAGCATTAAATTTATTACTTACAGTAAGTAACATATTCTGGTGTCTTTCAGACAGAAATTATATAGCTTGGAATGTCAAATATATGCTTGATTTTTGTTTAATTTTCTTAAAAGCGGCCATTTTCTTAAATTTCTTAAATTTTAAGAAATTTGTAAACAAACAAAATTTTGATTTTAAATTTCTTCCTTAAAATAAATTTATATATTTTTGACACGTTATTTGAGTAAAATTAGAAAATTTAAAGTTAAATTAATCTGATATAAAACAAACAGTACTTACTTATAGCATAAAAATTTGTATCCAAACACTTCTTAACGATATGTCTGAATTTATCAAAGAAATCGATTGTGACGAGGTGATGACAGATTACTATGGATGATCAAAATTGACAATTTTTGCAAAGTAAGCGAACGCGGTTTTTCGTTTTTAAATATTAACATTTTTATTCAGCAATTATGTAATATCTATTTTTTTTCATACTTTCTTAATTAGATAATAGTTTAAAGTTTTTTTATTAATTAGATAATTGTTTAAAATTTTTTAAGGATTATGTCATGTATACATTTCCATACGTAGAAGTTATGAACGTTTTTTTCAATAAATTTGTTTTTTTTATTTATTTAAAAAATATTTGGGGTCAAACGACTGTTATATGCTTTTGAAATTTCGATTCGTAAATTTACTTTTTCATTAACGTTATCATTGCATTACGTGCTTAAAAGCAATAAAGAATTTTAAACGATTTTTGAAGTATTAAGAAGTTGAAAACATTTTTAAAATGGGAAAAAAATTGTAAAATTACATTATTCATCGAAAAAAATTTATTTCTTCACAAAATAATGTCCTTAGTATAACGTATTTACAAAAACAGGTGAGAGCTTTTCTAATTAATTAATGTCAGTTTTTTACATTTTTTTTTATAATTCTTAGCAGATTTTCTATGATATGGGGTACTGTTTTACAAAAAAAAAAAAAAACTGGTGATTTACTTTCTACAAAGAGTCCTGTTTATAACTAATAAAACAAATCCCGCGCTTAAAGTTTTAATTTCTCGAAATTTCATGAAAATATGTAAGTGGGTCGAAACATGTTAAAAAAAAATCTCTTTTTAACAAGATTTTCAAAAAAAAAAAAAAAAAAATTTAAAAATAATTTAATTCATTTGTGAATAAGTCCTGAAAGTTTCATTAAAATCTGACAATTATTTGATTTTTGCAAGAAATTCCTAAATTAACGTGTTTTCCTCGGGAAAAGCGCAAAATAAAACAAACCTTTTTTTAGTCTTTTTGCGCTGTCGTAAAAAAAACAAAATTTTTAACCAAAATTTTCTACGTGCTAGAAAGGAGTAAAAAATTTCAAAAAATACTTAAAAAATACTTTGGTCTTTCCTCTTCATAACAACATAAACATATTGATACAAAACTTTGTTTTCGTTGATTCATGGACTTTTTTCATCGTGATATGCTGCTTTTTTTACGGGACCTAATGGAGGAACCTACTGAAATAACTACCCTAATTTTCGTTCAATGCTAGTGGCATTCAAAACACAAAAAAAACTGAACCAGTAACGTCCTATAATCATCGAGCAGACAGTGAATTTTCGCCTCTCATAATGGATGGTTGTTATCTCAAAATATACTATCCTCACTTTGAAAGCCTATTGGGACTCAGGTTTACTCTAGACCTCAAGTAAAACTAGTATATACAATATATAGCATATTCATCGTTAAAAACGCCGTTAACATACTCGGCTCTTTGTACCGGTCCAACAAGTACCTAACTTTTGCTTTTTCTCACTTTACATGTGCCAGATCAGACCAAAAACGGAGTACGGTTGCCATATCTGGGCTGGTGCTACTCAATCATTACTCGCCAGTTTTGACAGTGTTCAAAGACATTTACGCGGCCTTGTGGGTGATGAAATATTTCCACCCTATAATCTCTTTCCCCACAGATGAAACGTCGCAAATCTACACTATCGCTGTTTCCACGGCAAATGTTCTGCCACCAGTTCTGACCTTCTCAACTAAGACATACCACGAGACATACACTAGAACGAATCATCCATTCCATTTTTTGCGATTCTTTGTGGATGATTGCAATTTTCGTTCAGTTTCTTTTTGGCAATCAATTTTTTATATTCATTTTCTCAAACAACCTATTTACCACTTTGTTTCATTATCATACACCATCTTGCGGAGATGGTTATAATTCCCTCCTCTCACAGAGAACTTAATATTTTCTATTAAGAGAATTCTGTAAAGACCAGAATAATCCCAAATCATAATATCTACTGAATATAGTGGATGAATGAAAATTTTTCAGTCAAGCTGGAATAATTTTTGTCTGGTCAACATTTGGTCTAGAGTTATACAAATAAAATATCACACCATTCCTCTTATCGACTTCCGAATCCTATTCGTCGATTACTTCCTTCATTTGGTCTCATTGTGAGTGTTTGTTTCATAGTGGAAGATTCCCTTCTCTTCAGACCATTAACATATCATCATTATCAATTTATCTGGATGAAAACACGCCTTTGTTAAACTTAGTGGTGGTTCATTTGGCTTGGCTCACAATTTTTTACTTTCTATTCTGTAAAATATCCACTCTTCATAACGTGTTAGAAAGTGTTTTAAAATGTGTAAGTAACGAATCGCACGCTGTAGTCAACTTCTTTCCCACGTCTTCACCGGCCACGCTACCGCGCCCGATGTGGTCGGGAAAAGCGTATTTCCGTTCTAACTGAACATCTTTGTCAAAGACGACTTCCTGCAGATAACACGCGTCGATTTGCTGCTGGCTGGAGTGGTAATACGGCAAACACCATCTCAAAGTCGCGGCAGAGTGGCAAAATACCCTGAACGAGCGCGCAACACGCAGGCACACTCAGGCACACTCAGGCATGGTACAGAAATTCTGACATCACTGGTCACGGCCCAGAGCCCGTCTCGGGACGCACAGTCTGAAGTAGTGGCGATTGTCTAGGTACCGCTAACTTGGCCGGAGCAGCAACGGTAGGTTACGTCTAAAGGCGCCATAATTTTTTTCTTATTGAATTTAGGGTTACAGAGTAAGAGGTAGGAGGCACAGTTAATGAGGATGTGTGGGGAAGATAAAGATTAACCTTAGACTTGAACAGCTTAAGATTGTAGCGAGGAAGCATCATCTTGGGAGACGGTTCCACATAGCAGCGGTTCGTAGGAAGAAGCTGTTCGAGTGAAACTTACATCTGACCAATGGAATACGAAGTGATTGATTGTGGTTCCCTATAATATGTATGGCGGTTCTTAGCTGTGAAGTTTAGAACTGGTTGATACCTTTTACAAACTTGGATAGGATTCCTCCTTCAATCATTAGTTAAATAATTTTGTTAATCTGTGGGATCACTCAAGGTTGATATTCTTAATGGGAGCTACTGAGATTTTATCTGGACCGGTAACATTCTTATGGTCAGGGCTTTTTAAAAGTCTTGAGATTTCCCAGGCCGTGATAAAAATATTACTAAGTTTGTTCTCCATTAGAAGGGCGAAGTCAGGGAGGGAATAGCGTTTCTCGTCTTACGTGGAGTTAGAGGCAATAATCGTAGCGAAGAGCTTTGCCTTATCTGATGAGAATGAAATGATCGTAGGTCCATTTATGATAATAGGCACTAACGCTTTGCCTCTATTGAGAAATTGAAACTCCCGGGACCCAACTTGTTTTCTTTCGATCTTGGCCTGAGCTGATTGTGCATAGCTATGCTTTGCATTTTCTAGAACTTTCTTGTAATGATTACGGACAGTTCTGAATGCAGCAAGTTTCTTCATCCTGCACAGTTCCATGTGATAGACATTATATTAGTGGTTCTGGTAAGCTACGGCTGCAACACATTCAAAGGTAAACCATGGCTGTCTATTCGGTTTCTGCTGGACTTTTTTCTGGAGTATAAAACTTTCCCTTCAAGAAAGCATCAATTCACGAATAAGTGCAGAAGTTTTGGAGGCAGTATTGAATTTATGTAAAGATCTATTTATGCGATTGAACCAGATTTTTAAATTTCTTAATATAAAAAAAAATTATGTGTTGAAAATGATGCTTATTTTATTCGATCTTCACTGTTAGAAACAATAAATAAACATATAGAATTTTTTTTTATACGATAGCTGATGCAATGCAACCAAAAGCAATTAAAATATGGTGTTAAAACTGAACACTCCAAATGCCACTTAATGGTAAAAATGGAAGTAATTTTGGACCGAACCAATATTAATTTATTTTTTCTATTGATCAACCATGCGAATATATCTGTTTCATCTATTTGAAAACAATAACGACCCCAAGTGGCTTCTGGGAGAACTAACAGCTATCTCTGACTCACAGGTTTCTCTTCTGAATGCAGAAAGAAAGAAATGAAAATAAGTAAATAAGATAAACTATATAAGAACACACTTCCTTTGATAGAACTAGAATTCCATTATTTTTTTTAAATAAATAATAATCAAAAACTTCTTTCTTAATGGGAAGGAAAAAGAACAAAAATCTACACAAATTCAACTGAAGCCTCGAGTTTATGCCTTTATTGGGCGAATGGTTTGGCGTTGAGATTAAATTCCTAAAGTTTTTTTGTCCTCGTCGAAGTTTCTGGAATGGTAGATGGAGTGGGGTGTGTGGAGCGGGAAAATGTTTAGCGGATTAAAATCTCTCTGTCTCTTTTAATCGTCGGAAAACTAAGCCTTTCCTTTGAAGATTGCGAAAGGAAGATTTTTTCCGTTTTTTTTTTTTTTTTTTTTTTTTTGCGGGGAAAGATATCAAAATGATTTTCTTACCTTCCAAAATCCACTCATAGTTCCCTATGATTCTACATCCGTATAGATTAAGTAGCGCAAAGACACACACACACAGATAGCTAGCTAGCTAGACATAAATATATATAGATATATATAAGTTGTTTTTATTATTATTATTATTATTATTATTATTATTATTATTATTATTATTATTATTATTATAACAAATATGGTAAGCAATATCAGCTGTAGGTATGATTATAAACGTAAATATACTTACATACTAATTTCTGATGGAACGTTTATCATTTTTAACTTCTGTCTCTCTATTTCGCTCTGTTATTCTCTCTATTTCTCTCTCTCTCTCACGTACAAATATACAATCACACGCATCTTATAATCAAAATCAGCCAGTAACTTATAAAGTTTTTCTCTTTCAGAATATTTTTTTCTTTTTCAGGCCTTAGAAATGGAAACTGCTCAGTAACGGAAATTTGAATGAAAGCGATATTGAAAGGAGGTGAAAACTGACTGGGTATGTAGTAGGATAAGGAGGAGGAAGAGGAAGAGGAGGAGGAGGAGGAAGAGGGCAGTAATTATTGAGAAAAGCACAGACATATTGTCGGGAGCAAACAGAGACATACCGAATAGGGCTGAAATATAGAAGTTATTAATGAAAATGTGGAAAATATTTCGAGAACAGTCTCTGTATGCTTTAAATGAGTCATTGTCTCAAGTGTTCAAAATGTTTGTCAAAGCTTTCACACACACACACATACACACACGTGCACACACACACACACGTGCACACACACACACACACACACGTGCACACACACTAGAAGTGATTGTATATATACACGAACGTTACCGACACTCCAAATTTGTCAACACGTCTCAATTATCAAATATGATCCTAAGCAGTAAAATTATCATCTATTTTTGGAACTCCATTGAACAATCATCTTAAATATCCACATAAGTATACCTATTTGAATGACAATGAACAGAGCACGAAACAGAATTAGACCGAATATAGTAAAGCTTGATTTACTTTTGAGTAATTCACAACCTTTAATGGTAATAAACAACTTATATGAGAATGATTTTAGTAAATACAGTGTAACCCGGATATAAGATACCCGGATATAAGATAAACCCGGTTATAAGAGAGATTATCTCTGGTCCCAAATTAGAGCCATTACTTACCTAAACAAAGTAGACCAAACCCGGATATAAGAGACTTCTTCTCTGGTCTCGACAACTGTCTTATATCCGGGTTACACTGTACATACAAATAGAAAGAGTAGTAATACAAAGATGCATTTTCTCAACTTATATAGTGAGATGATCCTAAAAAAAAATAGAAGACCTAGATTGATTATTGGTGGACATAGTCGTAACAAGATGAAATATGTGGATCACACTCAGAAAGGAAACTGAAAAAAGGTTTTGACAAGTTAGTCAAGAAAACAAAAGGGTCGGGGAGACATGATTAACTACGAATTATAAAAAACAAAACAAAACAAAAAAAGCAATGCATGTTTGTCAGCAAAAGAGACAGTCCAAGATGTGAGCTGTATACTGGGAACATTAAAATCAAGCAGGTATAAAAATTTAACTTAATTTAACATAATGAGAAAAGAGGGCCTGGTGAATTTAAATGCAGTAACAGACAACAGAAAATGTGATCCAGAAATCGTAAGTTGCATTAGTAGATCTATCTTTATAACGTAAAAATAAATGCGAATTCCCTCAGACGATCAGCGTCAGTAATGAATCGAACTTATAGAAGAATTAAATTAGAAATAGATCAAGAACAGTATTGATTTGTTCTAGATATTGAACAAAAAATGATATATTATGATCAGAATGTTACCAGAGTGTACAATCGTCTTTATGTGCTGTGTCTTCTCAGGAAGTAGACAATCATGGCTCTCTACAACTGGCTGTCCCTCGTAACTTTTAATAAATTTTATCTTTCTGTTATTTTCCTTTCCACCATCCATTTACTCAAGTTCAGCAAATATGTTATGCGGTGCTTCAATCTGCCCCCCTCTTTGCCTTCTACTTGTCCCATGAGTGTCAGAAATCTCAACTGTCTCTTCCTGTTCTTATGTATTAGTTTCCTTTTTTGTTTCCATTTTCTCTAAAACTTTGCCGTTGTTCATATGTTTGGTTGATGGTATTCTCATCAGCCTTCTGTAGAACCACATGCTTCAAGTTTCCTCTTCATCTTTGAAGAGATCGTCCAACACTCACAGGAGGAGAGACATCGCGTAGCAGCACTCTTTTCCTTGTTTCTAGTGAAATTTTTCTATTTTTTAGTCATCTGCTTAGCTTTTAGAATGCTTCCTTGGCTAATCCAATTCGCCTTCGGATTTCAGTGTCAAACTTTCGATTCTCAGATATTCAAATTTTTATACTTGTTTGATTTTGGTAACTCCGATTTGTAATTTGCACTTTGGGTTCATCTTTCTGCTAAAAAACCATAATAGAGGGAACAATACAAATGTAGAAAGAACGATACTCATGTTTTGTAAATTATACAAAAGCATTTGATAAGATATGGTATAAAAGTGACCTGAATGATTAGTAAAGCTTAATTTAAATAGAAAAGACATTTGAGTAATTCATAACTTTTACTCGAAACAGATAACCTGCAATGTGGATAGAGAACAAATTCACTGAACATACACAAAAAGAAAAAGGATGTGTTTTATTACCGGATTTTAAAAAAAATCATTTCACTCTAAGCAAGGCTATAAAGTCACTAAGAAGCAACTGGGTTAGTGTGGGGGAATATGAGAAAAAGAAACCATTATTGAGGAAAGAGAACAATAAAAAAAATGGAAGTTAAGAAGACAGAAGGAGACAGAAGATAACTGCATTTAAATTTTTGAAGTTCAAAGTTGACGGAAAAGGAAGAAATTGGAAGAGAATTCAAGAAGCGAAAAGTGCAAAAGAAGAAACTGTTAACATACAAGTTATTGTTATATCTAGCCATTTCAACTGTAAAATGATGAGACCTTGCCGCAAATCTAGTACTGCACTTAAATTTATAAATTCTAGGTACCAAAGTGGAAAGCTCATCAGAACACGTACTATGCAAATATTTATAGAAAATAGCACAGGGAAGGTTTGGTACGGAGGTAGGAGAGTGACGCCGAGATAGATGGTCAGGACCAATAACATTGCAGATTCTTCTTTGCATTTTATGAAAAATCTCTAAATATATAGTTGAAACAATAGATCAGATGTGGCAGTAATATTCAGTCCATTGACGAATGGTCGACTCATAAATGTGTATGATAGATTATGGTGAGAAAATTGTCTAGAGTCCTAGAGAACACTGAAGACAAGAGAAGCCGGTTAAAGAAAATGTAACCTACTTAAAAAGTTTGTGTGTATGTGAACAAAGATGAATGGAAATTGTCTAAAATGACTTATAGCAGTGTTTCTTAAGATGTTGGAAAATGGCATTGGTAAATATAGCAGAAAAATTGCAATAGATTTAACACCACGTGTTTAGGTTTTGTCGCATTATAGCATAGCCAATCACCGGAAGTAAGCTGTAGCCGGAACTTCCAACAGGCAGTCAACCAGTCAGACTTTGGTTTACAGGTATTTGCTTCATAGACATGTTGTAATTAAATAAAATATTTAAAATACGTTTCAAAATGTAAAACAATAAACAAGTGTGTGGATAAGATGTTGTGAGCTGTCTCTATCAGGGTTCAAATGAATAAATCATCTTAATGTCCTATTAAGATTATCGCACCATCCCATAATTCTCCTGCATACTCACTGACTTCTACAGCGTTAATAGATTTATGTTGCTTCCTTATGAATTGAAAATCAGAATTTTTGTTTTCTCTTCAAAATCATTTTCTGTGTTTGTTAGCAACATTACTGAATTTGCATCGAAAGAGTTTTGAAATATTCGCTTTGAACGTTTATAAAGACTCTAGAGGCAGTCGAATATTTCAAATTTATTTACACCAATAAAATAAAATAGTAAAACATTTCTTCTAAACAAAGGCAATATTTGGCGTATTTAATGAAGTATATTTTAACTGGAATGGAAATTAAAAAAAGGGGAGTAACTTCAAGATATAAAATATAGTCAAAAAGAATATTTTTATTTCTTGTTATGAATTTGTTGTTAACAGGATTTGTTGTTAACAAATGTTGGGTGCTTAAATAAGCGATAGATATTTAAGAGTCAACCGATATCAAACATTTTACGCGAATTTTGTGGGAATGTTCAAATAATTGTAAATCATTTGATGCCTTTAAATGTAGACATGAAGTATGAAAAATCTTGACAAACATTCAGCAAATGAAATATCTAAATATCTTCTTAAACAGACTCTTTATTTCGATGTCTTTCGAAGAATATGAAGTGTGTGGAAAATTAATTAAAAATCAAATAAATAACATCATCTCACAATAACAATAGATAAATCACCTTTGCAGAAAAGACAAATAATCATTAAAATAAACTAGGAATCCATATTGCTTTCGTTTCTTTTACATCATTTTTATAAACCAGGGAAAAAGTATATAAAAATAATAATGAAAAATCATTCACTCCGCATTCACTTTATTAAACAGTTTTTTAATCTTTTAAAATAATTCATTTGAAATGAAAAACAAATTCCAGCCATTAATAAAGAAGAATCGATTTTGTAAGTCGATTGCTTATTTAATTTCATTGTCACACTGAAGGTTTTTCACACTGAAATTTCGTCATAATTTTTCATTGCTTCTTTGCAACAGCATCACATTAGTGCGCAACAGAGTCAAGCCGGACATATGACAAGAGGAATGTTCGTTAAAGACACTGGAACAAGGAATGAAATATTTATGCCCAGAATGATATAAGAAAGAGCAATACAAATAACTATGTTTTATAGATTATGCAAAAGCGTTTCATAAAATACGAACCTGCTGGAACTGATGGGTAACCTTGTTATATTTGGGAAGGATATTAGAATAATCCAAAATAGATACTGACAGTAAACCGCCTGTATACGGATAGAAAATGAGTTCAATAAATATACAAGAATAGAAAGGGGTGTAAGACAAGGATAAGTCTTCTATTAGGTTGGTGCAAAAATAATATCGTTTTTTGACGTATTTTTTAACGTCAACAAACGATATTATTTTTGCACCAACCTAATAATTCCCTCAGAGAATTAGAAGTCCTACCAGGTTTTTTAGTGGTGGTCACAATCTTAACAATATAAGATATGCAGATGACACAGTGTTAATAGCAGACACAAATGAAACTGCAAGAACTCCTACAAATGGTAGTGAAGGAAAATGAGAAGATAGGACTAAACATCAATTGTAAGAAAGAAAAAAAGGTATGGTTGTGAGCAAAAGTAACAACTCAACATGCAAATTACAAATTGGTGATACCAAAATCAGGCAAGTAGAACATTTTAAATATATGGGAAGGAAAGAGGGTGGAAAATGTGACACTGAAATCTGAAGGCCTATTGGGATAGAAAAAGATGTTTTCCAAAAGCTAAATAAAATATTAAGAAACAAAAATTTCGTTAACAACAAAGAAAAGAATACTGAAATATTATGTAATATCAGTCCTCCTATATGGAAGTTAATGCTCGACAATCACCTCTTCACATATGAAGAAGAAACTTGAAGCAACAGAAATGTAGTACTACACTAGGCTACTGAGAATATCATGAACATGTTAACAAGTATGAAGTTTTAGGGAAAATGGAAACAAAATGGACACTCTGCTCAGCATCAGAAAGAGACAATTGAAATATTTCATGTTCACATGTTCTTGAAGGCAAGAGGGACAGAGGAAAACAATGCAACACTTAACTAGAGAGCTTGAGTAAATGGATGACTGAATAAGTTTTTGGAGAGATAACAGATGAATTTATTAAGTGCTACAAATGTCAGGAAATTGTGGAAAGCCATGATCACCTACTCCTTGAAGAGACATAGCATATAGAAGAAACAAAATTAATACAATTTATGTTACAACAATTAAGATTAATATTTACCGTGATTTAAGGGGTTAAAATATCACATATTTCAAAGTCGCTTTGGACACCCCAAGGCGGTGTAATGGCTAGCAAGCTTGTCTCGTTAGAACAATTACGAATGAAGAGTGAGTTCGATCCTCGCTGGATGCCCCATACTTTCGGCTTTGTGCCACATCTAAGCTACGCTTGGAAATCACTTCAAAGTCGCTTTTAAGCGCGTTATCATTGGATGAAATGCTGATGCAATCACTTATCGTAATATGAAACAAGGTAAAGTAACATCAGTCTCGTCTTTTCTGGTTAATCTATTTGCTGCCTGTTTGCCGTAAGTTACCCTTCTCTTTGGTTTCTGGCCCGGGTCCATTGAGGACCAGCAGACGTTAAAGTAATTAGGCTTAGAAGAAACGGGTAAGAGGCAACTCGCAAATTCATTTAAACAATTTAGCGCTCAGGTCTCCGTCGATTAGATGCGGAAGAAAGAAAGAAACTGGGACTTCATCATTTGGGTTTCCCTCGAACTTTGGTTGCACCGGGGGTGGGTTTTTTGTTTTAAATGCCGGCTTCCTTGCAGGGAGATCCTTTGATAGAGTCGCCTTTGGTCTGAAGCAAAAGCAGTTTGCGCGTTCCATTTTTTTTTTTTTTGGCAGGTGGGGGGGGAGATATTTTTTATTTTAGAACAATAGTTTGTGGTCGAATAGTTAAAAGTTACATTTTAAATGCTAGATTGGGAGACTCATTTCCCTGAAACTCATTTGGAAGATGCGAAACTCTAGTAAGTGATGAAAGCTCTTTCCTCCCTCGCGGCTTTCAAACAAGAATAAAATATGATATTCCTAACCTTATTTTGTAGCTGCTATTAAACGCATTTATGTTCTCTCAGGCCTAAGAGGAAGGGAAATCTGGTTTTTAGTTTGTTATGCTGGCGGCTATTTTCAATAATTAATGAGTTCAGCTTCCTAATAAAACAAAATGTCTAAATTTGTTCTGTTTCCATTCTATAAGGTTTATCTAATTATTGAACTTCGCAATTAAGGAATTTAACATGAATTATGCACAAAATATCCGTTATTAATATAATTTATTTTTTATTAAGAAAGTTTTAAATTTTACTTAAACTGTGAGTATTTTTATTTTCTACATGAAAAGTTAGTGAACAGGAAATTACATTTTTCTATAACCGGAGATTTGGTTATTTCAAGTTTGAATCAATCTCCAGTAAAATGCAATGAAACAGTTTCAACACAACATTGTTTTTACGGCCTTCCAGAGGAGGGTAATAGAACATACGTTTATTTGACACTTTCAACAAATCAGATTTGAAATGTGCAGTAATCGATTATAAATTAGATTGTCTTGCAGAGATAAGGAAAGATGGAAAGAGACAGAGACGAGAGAGAAACGTTACATTACTAAAATAGTAAAAAATAATTACACGTGTCAGAAAGGATAAAATCATTATGTCTGATCACTGATAGCATTTTTTAGTCTTTTGATTGGGTGTTTGACTGCGTATGACACTAGTGAATTTATTGTAAAGTTGAAATTTTCAGTCTTTTGATTGGGTGTTTGACTGCGTATGACACTAGTGAATTTATTGTAAAGTTGAAATTTTCAGTCTTTTGATTGGGTGTTTGACTGCGTATGACACTAGTGAATTTATTGTAAAGTTGAAATTTTCTGGGTCCAAGAAATATTACCCGGTGGTTTCAGCAATTGATTGTTGATTTTCTAATTTTTGCTTTTTTTTAAATACTAATTTAAGCGCTATTTATTGGTGTTAGGTTGATTTTTTCTTTGTGCGTCTGTGTGTATGTGTATGTGTGCATGTGTGCATGTGTATGTGTAAAATGTCGTGGTTATGTCTCCTTTTCATCATTTTCTATTAGGTTGGTGCAAAAATAATGACGTAATAATGTCGTTTTTTGACGTTAATACGTCAAAAAACGACATTATTACGTCATTATTTTTGCACCAACCTAATAGTATTCTTATACTCTCTCCTCCCCATTCTGTTCCTCAGTTTTTCTCTCTTTCGGCTTTGAGTGTCAAAGATAATGTAACAATGTTATTTCCAGTATCACAGACAGAACTTTGTGGGGTTTTAGAATAATTCGTTTTCTCGAATGTTCTGGGGTTTTCTTAAGTTTGGAAAATATAGGTGTATTCCGTTTTTAATTTATTTCTTGCTTAAATAATTAATTTTTTTAATTGATGCTTAAATAGCAAAGTAAATATTAATTTATATGTCTTCATTTACCTATTATTTCATATTTTTATTTCGTATTTTGTTTTTATCTAGCTTGGTGGTATCTTAAATATCAATGTATTAATTATGGAAGGTTGTAGCATGAAGTGGTGTAGTATATAAACCCTTTCATCCAAGTAGTATCCAAGTGAGTCAATGAAAATGGACCTACATATGATATGAAAATGATATGAAAATGATATGGTATGAAAATGGACCTACATATGATATATTGCTTTGATAACGGTTAGGATGACCAGTGCCAAAATAAATTAAAAGATCTTAAATATGAAAGGGAGATAAATCTGCAAAATGAATCTTGACAAACTGTTATAAATTAAAAAAAGCAGATTTTGTAGATAAGTAAATACAAATATAAAGTGAAAAAGAAAAAAATAGAACTTGGTGCAGCTAAAATGATACCTTATTTGGGGCGGGGGCGCAGTTTGCGGTGCTGCAGGAAGAAACATAAGAGAAAGATGGATTGTTTGAAAAACCAATTACATAGAGTCAAAGATAATCATAAGATGAAAACATAAATGCATTAAGAAAAACTTTCAGGACAAAATATAAATTGAAGTTACCAAACTGTAACGAGGATTCCTTCAAAGGAATGTTCACTATCCTAGAGACTAGAACATTTAAGACATTTGATGTAAATGGTTCAGCAACTCAATCTAGATGATCTCCAGTCGTTGGAAGCAGGTTTGTCAGATTGTAGATTTGACTGTTGGTACAGACGACAGAGTGAATTCGATAGAAAGGGAAAAGAGTGATGAATACATATCTGACTCTAAAGAAATTGTCGAACATGAAGATGGCACTTGTGGGTATCACTATTGTTCTTCGTTCGGTAGAAATGAAAATCAGTGGAATATTCTACTCGAACCGCAGAGAAAAGAATTAGCAAAATTAACTTGAATAGTAAGAAGGGTACTGGAAGAGAATTGTTATTTGAGTTTTAGCGCAAACCATTGGTGTGAAACTAACTGAGTACGAAATATGAAGAATGAAAAATAAATTGAAAGATTTGTTCGACAACAGAAAAAAAAATGATTGCCTGTTGTAAACTTCATTTTTTGTTATGCCTGCTTCTAAAACTGAATCATGAAAATGTGATTTGGGTGTATGCAAGTGTGTTTTACAGACATCCATTAAGGTGTGTTTGCAATACGCTTATGTGGGTATGTGCATGCTCACATCACTATATTCTTTTATACGAAGAACGCACAAACATTATTGAAGATTCGTGATTCGCGCCATGATTGACAGTTTTCCCTTAATGCCAACAGGAAAGACAACCATGCTGCCCACCATTAATACTGAACATTTGCTCCATTATTCACCGTCTGTGCAACTTTCTATTTCTAATGCTCAAAAGAGAGTAAGAGGGGAAAAATTCAAAAGAATAGCACATGACAACATTTGCTAAGATCGATGGAAAACTGAATATCTATTATTATTATTATTATTATTATTATCATTATTATTATTATTATCATTATTATTATTATTATAGCAGCAAACATCTATATTATCAATTTCAATGCAATTCTTTGTTTCGATGTATAGGAAAGGCAGTTTAAATATTTTACGACAGTAAGAAATAATTATTCCGTGAATTCCAATTAACATTCGTTTTTTTGGTTTGCGTTTGGAAAAGGAATCTCATTGAAAAGAAGACAATCACAAACTTTCTTTGAATGGATGAAAATACAACACAAGTGTATTCATATTATGTACCAATGTGCGACATTAAGTTTAGCTAGGTGTGGCTCAGGTTCACACAGTAGAAGTATAAAAGTCTTTAAAGTGTGGAAGACATGCTTGCTTTGAAATATTGACTTTTGAGACAGATATCGATTATTGACACGGATGGAAAATATGCAAGTTCCTTAGGCAGAAATAAGCCCTTCATTCACACATACTGACACGTGTACCTGGACAGATTAATAGAGAATGTAGTGACGAAAGAACTTACTACCAATGCCTATCAATTACTGCTTTAGTTAACCATTGCGCTTACATATGATCCTTTGGTACATAAATATGTGCATAAACGTACAACCACGCAATTGAAATATATGTAATATGTATTTATTGATATTACAAGCCAGATTTGTTTTATTTCAATTCTGAATTGTATGTAAATTCTTAAATTCCAGTTCGTTCAAATAAAGTCCGAGGAAACAGTTTGGAATTTCTCGAATCAAGCATTTTGCAAGGACGATTTACAGCTGATTCTAAAGAAATGAATTTAAGTTGACGCTAACAGAAAATCATGCGCGCCACTTTTTTATGTTTTCTTTTTTACCGTAATTTCAGATTAAAATCTAAAAAAAAACAAAAAAGTAAAAGACTATAAAATCGCTTTAACTAAGGATGCTGCTGAGAGAAATATTTGTATTCTAATTTGAAATAAAACCTCCCCGCAACATTAAATCTTTCCCTATTGATACTGATATGAAAAAAAAAAAAAAAAATTAGGAATATTTTCATTTTCAGTGTTAATTAACATGAATATTTTATTAAAATGGATTTCAAGTTGAACCTTTCTGCTGGGCATAAATATTTCAAATAAAATTTTGGTAATAAAAAAATTGTATTATGAAAATGTATTACATTTTTTCATGCGAAACGGAATCATAAATGTATTTAATTCTTCTCAATCAATATTGCATATGTTGTTACCACAAAATTCCCTAATAAAATATTACAATTATATTATTTTCTTGTTCTTTGTAATAATTTTGTCTGCCAAATTTTCTGATCTGTGTAAATTAAACCTTATTAAAATTAAAAAAAAAAAAAAACTAACAATTTTTAAAATTATTTTTACTTGAGTTTTCCCGGCAGAAATATCTGGTGGCTCCCGAATGATATAAAATATCATCGATCGAACATTCGATTCTCGTTGATTTTTAAATGGTAAATGTAACACCGAAATCAGAATGCGCTTTGCAATGGCAAAAGATGCATTCCAAAATCTAAGCAAAGAAACATGAAAATAACAAAGAAAAGAATCCTGAACGAAAATGTATTTTTACAGAAGGAGAGCGAGCGTATGAACAAAGAAGTCTTAAGAAGTCTTAAGAAAAATGGAAGCAAAAAGAACACTTAGACTTGAAATCAAAAAAAAAGAAAAAACTCATAACGAAGAGAGGGTGGCTTGAGAATTTGACTTTCACATGACACAATGAAGGAATATGAAGAGGTAGCGTGACATCAAGGTTTTTCTTATCTGGTCGTGCAATTGATAAGTCAGAATCTTTAATCTAAAGATTATATCCATGCAAGACAATGTTCTTTTACATTCCGCTTAATTACTGACATGCACACCAGACTCTACAGATATTTAGTCAGTTATGTGCCATGCGTGATACACGCTTAGCTGATCATGTATATTTCGATACATGACTGACGAGGCAGATTTTTTCCTTCACTAGGTTGCCATTTCTTTCTGCGATAGACCAATTACCATCCGAGGCTATAGAACCCAGTTTGTCCTGCTATTTACCCGTAGCTGGTGGGGAAGAAGAGGATTCATACCTTTCCAAAGTGTATTAGCACGTAAGTGAATGCAATGGATTCGACTGAAATTCGAACTTGGCTCTCTGATTCTTCAATCCAAGCCGCTATCCATTATTTCACAGATATTAATACACTAGAAAACTTGCAGTCCATCATTAAAAGATGTTTTTATGAGAATGGGAAAGAATATTCAGCATAAAGATCTCTGGAAAACAAAAGAAAACTGCAGTATGATAAATTCCAAACAGTAGAAATGTTTGAAAAACACTGGATGAAAGATTGATTGTTTATAGAATATAAATAAAAGAAAAGTTACATTTAAATTCGTTTACATCATAAAAGGTGACAATCCAAAAATAAGTTATTACCAATATGATTTAATAATGATAAATATAAACTAAACTAACTCGTTACATTGCACATAGACCGTATATACTCGTGTATAAGTCGCATTCATGTATAGTGCAACTCATGAATTTTTTGTATGAATTTTAACTCATCCAGAAAAGATAACCTGTGTATCATAAAAACTCACATTATAGATGAGTATATGTATCTATACTATATCGTAGTAATGTATATGAACGTCGCTTGTAAAGAACAATTTAATTGAGGAAACATCGATGGACATCATCAAGTCTGGTATCTGTGTGCGCACGAATGCATTTATGCGTATATGTGCGCAAACATTTTTGGTTTTAACATTCTAATACACACATACGCAAGCGCACCTCACTGAAAGACTTAGAAAGCATGTTGTTAGAGAGATATAAATAATTAGTAATCTAGTCTTACAAGCAGTTACTAATGCTATCTATTCTGCGTCAGATTTCTTCATTCTTAGAGTTCATAAAAAGTGTCTCGTGTATTTTTCAAGCCAGATATTAGCAGAACCATTTAAACAGATGTTTGCATACGCTTACAAAAATGGACCTATTTTGATGGAAGATGCCTCGACGAATATTTATAGACGAAAATTTATGTGCGCAAGGACACATGAAACCATTTATGATTTGTCTATATCTCCAAATAGATCTTCATATATCCGTACAATAACACAAAAATATACAAATGGATTTCACATGAGTTTATGACGCTGTACGTGCGTGCGTGCGTGCGTGCGTGCGTATAAATCAGACACCTGCTTGTCCTTTAGTCTGCGGCATTCATTCTGATACCATCATAGTGTAGACAAAAGTAATCCTCATCTTCGACGCCGCCGAGGCCCCCACACACAACAGATGACAATTTCGGCGCATTGATCATAGAAAAGAGTTCTATACAAAGCTGGAAATTGACGCCGCAGTGTCTGCGCCGACATTCACGAAGCCACTGTTTAAAGCAATGCAGCGAGCGACTTAATTTCCGGGCAAACTCCCTGACACGGGCGACGCTGCACCTTAGAAATGCCAAACGCCCGTTCTGGCAGCTTCTTTCTATCTTCTGTTTTATCCCAACTCCATTCGCTGCTTCTTCATCTTCTTCTTCTTCTTCTTCTTCTTCTTCTTCTTCTTCTTCTTCTTCTTCTTCTTCTTCTTAAATTATTTGTTTTTGTATTTAAGTGATCTCGCTTTCTTTTGCGGACGTCAAAGATGCTGTATTCACACACACGCACACACACACACACACGGCTGTACGCATAGCGTATATATTGGGACTGATTTCGTTGACACCCACATAAATTTTACTACTTACAGTCACAACCATGCACATTAATATAATTTGAACGATGCTACAGCTAAGAATAGAATATTTTTGATAGAAACATGAACAAGAATCACAACGAATATGTCTGCGTTCTAAAAACAAATTGCAAAAGATAATTCTTTGACCCATAATATATACTTAGCTACATTCCTAGCCTACTGATGAAAAAGTATTTATTTTATACAACGAATATTCATTTATCAACAAAATCTCTTTCCTTGCCAATGAACTTAATTCAATAGTAATGGTGAGAGTAGCTGTTTCCTTATAAGGAAACATTCGCCATTCATTGACCGAACAGCGTTACTGTCGGTTGAAATTTATAAAATTTTTCTCTTAAAACAGTTTTTCAGCAAAATAAGTTTCTCTTTCTAGTACTGATAGCCGTTTCCTTCCTAACCTTTTGTTTAACGTAGTGTGGAAAGTCAACATCTTCATTAAATCATGATTTTCCCTTCTATTTATTTCAGTTGTTGCTGTTGTTGAAAGTCTTCACGTTATGTGGTTTTATTATTTGGTAAAGTTCCTTGTTTGTGATTCTGTAGCTCCAGTTTCCATGGAGCTACTTATGACCTTAAGTAATAATAATAATAATAATAATAATAATAATAATAATAATAATAATAATAATACAGCTTAGCATAAATCTAATGGAACTCTTCTGTCATTCTATTCATTCCCGCCAGGCTGGGAAGTTAGGAATTTCCATACGTAACTATCCACATGCGTTTTAAAGGTCGAAAGGTCGATTTTTCCAGAATGTGCATCTTAAGATGCTTGTCTAGCTTACAGACGTTTATAATGTTCTGCAAACTCTGTTGATATTACATTGTTATATCTGACATCATAACTGTGTACACTGAATCTTTTATTTACTGTTTCCATTGTGCAAAATTTGATACATTGAAGTATATTAAATAGGAATCAGTACAATTGACACCCTTTTCAGAAATCGTAATGTTTCTCTTTGAATCTTTTGTAGATTTATACACTTTTATACTTGAATTTTAAAAATATATAACTTGAAGACAGACATTCTGTTGAAATATTGTTTAACATTGTCAAACATTGTTTTTTTTCTTTATCTTTTCTTAAATCTCTTCTCTTAAATGTTGAAAAATATCGGAAGAGTTACGTCAATCATTTTGTTTTTTAATAATAATATTTTCGGTAAGCATAAGAAGAAATCAGCTTAATTATTCAAATGAAAATGCCACACATTGAAGCTAGAAGAAAGTAATAAACAGTGAAAATCTGAATCCCACCCAAGAATTCCAGAATATGAGTATAACATGAATGTGGGACGGGCAGTGTTCCCTGCATTGATTCTGCATACCATGAACGGACAAATCTTTATTGGTGATGTAAAATATGGCCTTCTGTCTAATGTGGCATAATTAACAATTTTATTTAAAATAACAATAATAATAATAATAATAATAATAATAATAATAATAATAATGATGATGATGATGATGATGATGATGATGATGATAATTTACATTGGCAGGTTTGCCTTGCACCGATTAGCACAAATTGCATCAAATATTCTTTGGTGAATAGAAATGTTCCTTTCTCACTATTAGCTCGAGAAAGTCAAGGTAAGAAGTCACTTTGAATTTAAGCAAAATAATAATAATAATATTGTTTAGAATTGTATTTTGTTTGTGACTTGTTACTGACGTGTTTTATTTTAAAAAATAAATAATGATTTAGATTCGTAGATATGCCTCCCCCCACACCGATCGGTACGAGGGGCTAGGAAAAATATGAACTTTTATTTTTAAATTCAAGTTTCTGTTTATCAGACATGAAACTTTGTCACTTTGACCGAAAATTAAATGGTGAATAGCGATATTCCTCTTTCATTATTAACTCGAGAAAATCAATTAAAGAAGTCATTTTGAATTTAAATTTAGCACTTTAACTAAGTTAATGAGACTTTTCATGGGCGGAAGAACTCTTGACGAGTCAACGGCCAGATAACTAGAGGTGGTGTCTCAATAAATCACCGTGGAGAAGGTAACAGAAAATCATTTCACTACCAATCTCCCAAAAACTCATGACTTTTAACAAACAAATTGTAAAAGATAACGGCGTGAAGGGGTTAAGTCTATTGGGATTAACTCCTCGCCCGGTAAGCGACTTTTACTAAACACTCCTTGGAATTGATCTCTCGCTCGGTAAGGTAATACACGAGCGACAGGTGTCACCGGACCGTCATCCAACGACTGTTCACATCAAACAAAAAATAATTCTTGAGACATGTAATATCAGAACACTAAATCAATGTGGTCAGTTAGAAAACATAAAGCAGTTTAAATGTTAATATTTTAGGTTGTATGCAAAACAAGGTGGGTAAAAAATGAAAATTTCGTCATTGACAAAAACAGGATCATATATGCAGACGGCGAGAAAAATGAAAGAAGAGTTGGATCAAGACACGAAGAAATGTGTTCTGGGATACTATCAACTATCCCAAAATTATTGTCGTTAAACTGAAAGGAAAGTCTTTCAACATATCCATCATAGTTATATATGTTCTAAGATCACAAAGTACAAGAGAAGAAATTAAAAACTTTTAAATGTAAATTGAAAAAAATGTAAATTGAAAAAAAAAAATAATAATTTACAAACGTCTCGGGAGAAGTGAATGTCAACGTAGGCAAGGAGAGAGATGGTGAAATAGTTGGCCTTCGGACTACGTATTCGCAGTGAATTGGAGGAAATAGTACATAGCAAATGAACAGGTAGTAGCCAACAACTGGTTTCAAGAACACCCAAGACGTATATGGACATGGAGAACTCGGGGAGGAGAAACGAAAAACTAAATTGACTATATAACTATCAATACGACATTCAGGAATGCATTTTTACACTGCAAAGTATAGCCAAGTGCCGACTACAGGAGTTACTACCTTCCACTGATATGTAAACTTAGAGTGAGACTACGCAAATTGAAGAGGGTCAAAGCATCATCGAAATTGCAATACAACAGACTGCCAAAAGAGAAATATATAGACTGTGTTAAAAGCAGATACAATAAACAAAATAAGGATGGAAACTCGAAGTGGTACAATTAAGAGAAGCTTTAGTAACATCAACAATCACGAGCATCCGAAAGAATATAAACAGAAAAAAAAAGAAAAGAATGGATGACTGATGAAAATCCCGACCTGATGAGAAGGAAGCAAATACAGTGCGGCACAGAAAATAGGGATCCAGACAAAGAAATTAGGAACAAATACAAGCAGACATAAGAGGGGGGTAATGGCTTAACGAAAAATGTGTATAAAATGTGCATAAATATAAGAGAACTAACAAGACAAAAGATATTTTCATCAATAGGATATAAAATCCAAAAGACTATATTAGAGAAGGAAAAATACGTCAGAGATGGATGAATGCATCGGAGAAAACTTACACAACAAAAGGGAACAACTGGCAATACACAGAAATGTCGAAGGACCAGAAATATTAAAATCGAAAGTGGAATCAGCCAAGGGCGAAATTGAACAGAAACAAAGCACCAGAACCAGAAGAAATTGTAATAGAGATGCTGTCAGCCTGAGATGATTTGGCATTGCCAAGATCACAAACATATTAAATGAAATATATAACAGTGTTGATATAACGGCAGACTTAAGTAGATCTATTTTTATAGCACTGTCTAAGAAGCCAAGTACAAACGAATGTGAACTTCATTGGACAATCAGCCTAATGGGTCATATAACAAAACTTATTATCCGAATTCTGTTAAATAGCGCGCGTAGCAGAATCAGACTAGAAAAAGGACAAGAAGAGTGCGAGTTCGTTAAATACATTGGAACAAGGAATGCGTTATATCTCAGAATGATATGCAGAAGGAGGTTTACCTGTGTTTTATAGATTATGCAAAAGCGTTTGATATAAAGTCCGTCAGATGGAACTGTTGGAATTACTATGTAACTCTGACATTTGGGAAAGGATATTAGAATAATCCAAAACCAATACTGACAGCAAACTGTCTGTATATGAATAGAAAATGAGTTCAGTAAATATACAAAAATAGACAAGGATGTCTTTTCTCACCGAACTTATTCAATCTATACAGTAAGGCGATTCTGAGAGAATTAGAAATCTTCTCAGGATTCATTATTGGTGGTCACAATCTTAGCAACATAAGATATGCAGATGACACAGTATTGATAAGAGGTACAAAAAGGAAACTACAAGAATTCTGAGAGAAGGTACTAAAGGAAAGTGAAAAGAAAAACATTAATTGCAAGAAGACAGAATGCATGGTTGTAAGCAAAAAGAACAGCAGAACATGTAAATTACAAATTGATGATAGAAAAATCAAACAAGTATAAAATTTTAATAAATGGTAAGTGTTTTAACAGAGGACGGAAAGTGTGACACTGAAATCCGAAGACGTAGTAGGATAGCAAAAGATGAATTCTAAAAGCTAAGCAAAGTATTAAGAAACAAACATTTCGTTAGAAGCAAAAAAGAGAGTACTGAGTTGTTACAGAATATCAGTCTCCTTATATGGCAGTTAATGCTTGACAATCACATAACAGATGACGAAAAGATTTGAAACAACAGAAATGGCGTTCTACAGAAAAAGGTTGAGAATACCATAGATCGAACATGTGATCAACGATGAAGTTTTAGAGAAAATAAAAAAAGGACGCTCATACTAAACATATATAAGAGACAGCTAAAATTTTTAGATCACAATCATGAGAAAAAAGGGCTTGAAAAATTTGATACTCACAAGACAGACTGAAGTCAAGAGGGACAGAGGAAAACAATGCATAACCATATTACAGAATCCATGACATTTGCTTCTAATTACATGTTTGTATGAGAAGAGTGTTCAGTATCGGAGATCGAGCGTTTATATAGACAGTGTAGACATGGGAATCAACACTGTCGTCAGTTTTACGCTTCAGTGCGATCTTCAAATTAATAAAAACAAAATTTTAATGTCAAAATTTTCGTGTTATTATTAAGAGGAAAGATCAAAGGGTTTTTATGTAAAAATTATTTTTTATAGAACCACGGAAATATTGCTTAAAAAATATTTTTTTTATTGGCGTCAAAGCGAAACATTGAATTTGTACGGGAAATTTGATTTGGAAATTCTTTCAAAAATCAGATAATTGTTTGATTTTAATAAAATTTTCAGGACAGAAATTAATTAGATTATTTTTGAAAGGTTTCTTTTTATTTGAGAAAAAATTTTCTAATTTTTTTAATCTGTTACCCGACTCCATTAAATTTTTATGAAATTTCAAGAAATTCCTTTTTTGTATCGCAAAATGTTTATATTTGTTAAAAGCCTGTGGGGAATTTAAATCATCAGTTATTTTGGTCAAACAGGTCCTCCAGTTGCAGAAAATTATGCCCTGAATCATGAAAATAAAAAATGCAATAAAATTATGACTTTTTGTTTTCATGAAAAAATGTTTTGAATTACACTTATGAATAAAATATATTAATGACACTATTGTCGTAAGAAGAAAATAATGCATGAATATTTTTAAGAGTCGTTTTCATTTTAAAAAATTTTAATTAGAATAATTGATAAACTTTTAAATCGTTTAAACTTCTGTATTAATTCGTATCGGTCAAGTAATCGTTCAGCAGTAGGTATCTACCATTTTTAATGAATTTTTGACTTTAACTAAAACTTAGTAACTTTTTTTCTATTTATTAATAGGAGTATATAGGCTTTCCTATCGCCCGATCCATACACCTCCCCCTTCGCTTGAACAGAGGCTCATTCCTGTTTCTAGTTTAGGAAGGGTTCTCGGTTCTTTTCTTCTGAGGCCTTAATAATGGTGCTATCATGAATCTTTTGTCATATATGTAAAATGGTGACAATGTATCTTCATACTGAAGGTACCGGGTTGGTAGTTTCTGGTTGCTGCTCTCCCACTCTGTAGTTAGGAGATTGAACTCTTACCTAGCGTCTAGAGAGGTTGCTCTGATCAAAAGTCGCATAATATTGGGGTTCGTGCACTATCATGTCGCGCATGGAAGGGTGTCTCTGCAAGTTTCTCTGATGGGCAACCCCGAGGCTACACTATGTTGCTGCCAGCACCAGTTCCCATGATTAGACGACCGACTGCAACTACTACTCTTGGCCTTTTTCTTATCGAAATAATGCACCATGGCGATAAACAACCAACGAAATAAAAATAAACCATTTCAACAAAAAGCACCTAAACCTCTCAATCATTCTTTATCCAATATTCGTGGTATTCGTACCAACTTCTACAGTGTAGAATCGTTTCTTTTCCAACAATTTCCGGATATCTTAGCTCAGTGCGACACTAATTTTAACTCTTCAATCTCCTCATCTGAATTCTCGATTCCTGATGGACATGGAACGTTAGAACATTAAACCACTGTGAACAGTTAGAAAATGTAAAACAGAAGATGAGTAGATTAAATGTTAATATTTTAGGTGAATGTGAAAGTAGATTTTGTTAGTGATAATCACAGGAATATATATGCAGGCGAAGAGAAAAATGAAAAATGAGTTGGATTGATACCAGATCAAGACATCAAGAAATGCGTTATCTGAAAGAATTCTGAACGGAAAGCCTTTCAACAGATATATTATGACCGTATATGCACCGAAAGCACAAACTACAGAAGAAGAAATCGAATCTTTCTTCTCCATGCTAGACACCACCAAGGCTCAGTGCAAATCATAAGTTATAATTATTATTTAAGCGTATTACTAGATTGGTATGTAGAAATAGTTAAAGGCATCTGCTATTTCGACTCCAACAGTTTGTTTTTCTTGTACTTCCCGTTTACTTACTTCCCTGATAACTACAATCTTCAAAAAATTAAATGCAACGTCAATCGCTTGTTATCTTCAACCCGTTTTGTCCTCTCCTAAATCCTCCCAATACTCAGTCTTTTCTCTCATTTTCACTCTCTATAACTCCCCGCGTACTAGTGGCATTTCCGACTTGCTTGGGGTGAATTGATTTAAAAAAATTTTATAAACTATTTATTAATCATATATATAAAAAAAAAACACTACAATTCAACGACTACAGTATTTTAAAAATAATTTTGATATTTGTTTTGTGTATATAAACGTGGCGATTTTGTTTCTTTAAGTAACTTAAAAGGCGATGTTCAGTTCATGTAGTTTGTATAACTATGTAGAAAATACACTGTTTACTGTCTGTATTTCTGAGATAAGGTATTATAATTATTAATATTATTTACATTGTCTTCATCTTTATTGCCATATTCATGTTTCAGCTGTTGTCTGCTCCAATCTTGTTCAATCTACTCTGGTAGATGAAATAAAGGTTTCAGTTCAAAATTCTAATCACCTGAAGAAGGCTAGAGCATACAACAGCTGAAACGTTGTGAATATAGCAATAAAGATGAGGAAAACTGTCCAAGCAATGTAAATACACAGTTTGTATGTTTTCTTAAGACTAAGAAAAATAATCGAAATGAATGCAGAATTTGTACAGAAAACAGATTAATCCTGATATTTCTTTGGTTACTAAGGCAATGAAAGTGAAAATTTCATTATTGTATTTCATTGTAATTTTATTAAACGTGTAAAGAACTTTACCCCCGTTGAATAGTTAACATGCCTTATTGCCAATATTATATATCACTTCATTGTAAGTCCAAGAGATTCTTAATAACTGTCAAAGATTACTCTTGGTAACTAACTCCCAAGAACTCTCTGTAGCTTTTATATTTCTCCAAATAATATCCTTCTATGATTTACTGCAACAGTCCATACCTAACACATCAACAAATGGGAAGGAAAAAGATAATTATATTAAACAACATGACTGTCTCTTACTTACACTGATACCCAACACCCACCTCCAGTCCCTACTCAATTGTCGGGGTTTTTGATCTTGCTAAACAGACTTACCTTAAAAGGCGATTCATTTTTGGCTTCCATCTTTTTCAGCCTATCATCTTTATTTAAGGTACCCTAAATAATAGCGACAAAGTCTTTTTTTTTTTTTTTGTTCTACTGTTTTGGAGTTAACGCCTCCAGAAGAAAAAGAAATGTTATGATAAATATATTTTTCTCTTGTCCAAATATTTTCACTTTTTTTTTTTTTGGCAGAAGTTATGTGGTTGCAATATACGTTTTACCTTTTTTCATTAATTTTGTCATTTTATTTTAAAATCTCAAGAAAACTTTTTGCAATAAACCCAGAGTATCACAACAGCCTGGTTATAAAACATTGCTATGAATGTGTGTGTGTGTGTGAGAGAGAGAGAGACATAATGTAGACATACAATTCATTTCTATAGAAAGATCTCAAGCTGCTTGGTAAGTTCTTGGTATTTATTTTGTTTCTCATGATACTGTACACATACAATTGTACTGTTTAATTAATCTGTTGAGTTGCATGAGGTAAGATATAACAAAGCAACATATTACTATATGATCAAATGAGGTAATTAATCAAATTAATAATACCTGACTGTTTTAACCAGAATCTCAATGAGTTCTTGTAGTGTGAAGTAATCTTGCTCCTGAGAATTCCTGCGGTATCCCCAAGACTCTTTATCAATTGTCATACAATTCTCCCATTTCCGAGGTTGAATAGTGCCTGTAAGAGAAAGAACAGCCATTATTTCTCAAACACATAGGCTAATCAATTGGTTCATTGATTGACAATTGTAATTTAATAAGGTTCTATTAAATCTTATGTAGAATACACTAAGAGTTAGTATCTGATGATTGAGATATATATATATATATATATGTAAACAGACTTGAACAAAATAGATGTCATTATTGTACCTTTAGAGCCTTTTCAGTCAACGTTTTTTCAAAAGGTAATCGTTGGTGATATACAGACACAATCAAGACACATTCATAATAATAACTAGTGACAAGTGAAAGTTGGAATGCAATTAAAATAAATTTTAAGTGTAAATTAAATCACAAAAAAAAATAAAATAAAATAAAAAAAAAAAATTGGGAAGTTCCAAAAGAGCATAAAAACAAAACAAAAAAAACCCCACTCACAGTCCCTCAATCAAATGTAAGGAATGCATGAAATACTCCTTTTGTTTGCATAGGCTAAGCTGGTAGAATTTAATATACACAGGCTCAAGGTAAACTGAGCAAGCACTATGTAGAATGGAAAAAAATGTGTCCTCATAATTGACAACACAATCAGGATTATCCAGCAAATGCTGCCCAATCAACAAGTCATGAACTGCTTGAGTGGTTCTTAAAATATGGCTTTGACAACTTGAATGCAAATAAGCCGCGTAATCCACGTTTCCAACATCTGATTGGTTCGTCCTATGTACACCACTTTGCGTCGGCATTTGAATTTATAAATAACTAAACTTTTCTGAAAATGGAACAAACAATCCTTACTAAAGGAAGGGAACACGGATTTTGTTTGGAAAACAATACGCATCTCAACAGCATTGTAGCATGAAGCAATACAAGCTGAAATTCTGTCAGCAGCTGACACTATCGGGCACTAACTCAGTCCTAGAACTGCTGGTTCCTTAAAGCATTTGATTTGATAACATGTTTGATGATATTAGCAGGATATTCATTACTTTCAAAAATATTTTGGATACTAGCAAGTTCTTCATCTAACAAACAAGGAGAACAGATCATCAAAGCACAATGAACCAGGATGGAAATTAGACCAATTTTTTGGGCCTTGGGAACAAAAGAGTTCCAACTTGCGTATAAGCCTGTGAATGTGGGCTTGTGGAAGATGCTGGTGTAAAACCCCCATCCTTTCGTTCAACGAGAACATCTAGAAGAAGGCAATGTCCTATTGCTCTCAACCTCCATAGTGAACTGAAGGGATTGATGGAGAGAATTGAGTTCTGTAAAAAATCAGTAGCATTGAAAAGGTGTCATCAACATACCCCATATAAACGTAGGGTTTATGGACCTTGTCAAACAAAAGTCACTCATGATAAACTACGAAAATATTGGCCAATATAGGGCCCAAAGGACTACCCATTACAACACCATTCGTCTGGACATACATAATATCATTTAAAATGAATTCAACATCTTCAGTTGCCAGATTCATGCATTCTAAAATCAGATTTTCAGGAATGCTAGCCAGACCCAAATTACCTCTATAAAGAACATCAGCACATATATTAATGGTCACATGAAGAGGCATATTAGTATACAAGCTGACAATGTCAAAAGACACCATCAGTTTATTTTCAGACTCAATATCTAAATTTCTAATGAAATTTCAAAAACAGAAGGAGTCTGAGATATTGTGTGCTGAGAAGACATTAGATATTGGCTGGAGCCAATTCCTGTTGCACAGATCCCACCATAGATGGGTCTCAGTGCTACACCAGTCTTATGTACCTTCAGCAGTTTATACATTCTGAGACGTTGAGACCCTACAGGTCTAATCCTATCATAGATCTCCTTAGAGATTAGGTTGTTCTTGTATACTGAGAGCAACCATCTCTGTGTTCTCACTTCAGTCTTGCTAGTATTGTGACATGTACTAGCAGGACCGATCGTCTTAAACTTTGAGGAATCATTCAAAATATTGGTCATTTTCTCCACATAATCTTGTCTGTTTAAGATGACAATGCCAGAACCCTTATCAAGCATCATTCCTTGAATTTTAAGATTTTATAGTAACAAATAATAATAAAAAAATAAAAAAATAATTTAAAACAACTTGTCCAAATCATGTCTAACTTGCTTGCTCGACAGAAAAGGAACTGATTTTTATTTTTAATTACCCTCATCTAATGAAAGACAGGACAACATTGCAGGACAAAGATTGACATGAGAAAAGGAATTAATCTTGTGCCATAATTGAACAGAATGAGATTATATATATCTCATTCTGTTCAGTTATGGCACAAGGTCAATTCCTTGAGATTAAAAAGATCTCTTCTCATGTCTTGTTTGTTCTGCACATATGACGTGTGCATGTGTGTGTGTGTGTATTTAAGCAGCAAATTCTTTTTTAGGCATGTCTGATTGAATAAGTTACAGACATTATGTCTGCTAATTTTTAACCAAATCTGTTCATACTCACAAACAACCTTCCATGTATTGATATTAAAGGTTGAGAGAAATGTGTTATAGCTGTTTAAATTTCTTTTATTTTCATTTCCCCGAGTACTTTCAATCTTCTTCCAAGATCATCTTCAGGGGTACAAGTAGTACAAACCTATATGTTCTTCAGGGGTACAAGTATTTATACAAAGCTGTGCGTTGCTATCCATTACCATAATTTTATTATGCTTTTAAATGCAAATGGTTGACAATGTGCTGAGTGTTTGTTAGAATGTGAAAAAATTATCCATTATGGAATTTTTTTCCTCTATGTTATAATGTTATGGTCATGCACACATTAAAGGTCATGCTATAAAGGAACAGCTTCCATGCTTTAAATTATCATCTATTGGTTTTAGTGTGGCCTCCATCAGTTCTTTTTTTAATTGATCAAAAGCTTCAGGTGCCTTTTTCTCAAGTGGGAATTTTTATTTCTTACTAAAGGTTGAGTTTTATAAGAAAAATTATGTATCCATTTTGCATAATATGCAAACATGCCCAGTGCCTTTTTATTGATTTCAAGTTTTCTGGAGGTGGTAGTTCTTTCAAGGGGTGAAGTCTATTTAGGTCGGGCTTAATGATTCCACTGCTGACATGGTCTCCTAAAACAGATTTTGATTTATTGAGGGTAATTTTGGCTTTCACCATCGCCTCCAGGAACCTTTTCACATTTCAGTCATATTACGTCTGTGTGCATCCTGCAATATTAATGTCATCAATGTAAGGAAAAGCACCGTGTAGATTTTCTTTATTATTTTGTCTATAGCTCTCTGGAACAGAGCAGCCCCGTTTTTAACCCCAAACGGAATTCTGCAGAACTGGAACAAGCAACCATTCACCTCAAAAGCAGTGTATTTTCTATCCAATACTTTAAGCAGCACCTGGTGGTAGGCACTTTTGAGGTCGAATGTAGAAAAAAAATATACTTTATCTAGCAAGGTCATTGATCATATTATCAATTCTTGGTAGAGGATAAGCATCCAGTTCTGCATACAGATTTATCATTTGTGAGTAATCTATGCACATTTGTTTTTTTTATGACAGTGACTGGGGTCCTTCTGGGATCACCATGGAGAAACACTTTCTTTGATTATACCTTCAGAAAGCAGGTTCCAAATTTCTTTATTGTTGAAGGACTGATCCTCTTTATTAAACTGCCTCAATTTGACTGCAATGGGTTTACAGTTTGGTGATAAATTGGGAAATAGTGAAGGGTTTACTATTCCACCGCATTAAATACACAAACCTGATGACTACTATTTAATTTGGTAAGGAGCCCACTGTATTTGAATGTTGTTTTCTGACGCAGAAAATCCTGACCAAGTATCACATCAGAACATAAATCTTTCAAAACACCTAGACGGGTGGTAACATACGACTGACCATTAAGGCAAAGGGTTAGATTTACAACTATATAGGCCCTTGAGTTAGTGTTTAAAGTTTTCTAGGCCATGGTGATACCCTTACTGGATGGGTGGACTACTAAGTTGAGTTCTCACACGACTCTTTTGCTGATATAACTATCAGTGCTACAGAAATCAAATAGAACACTTGGCTTCTTTTTTTTTTTTTTTTTAAATTATTAACCACTACTACATGTGTTGCAGCAAAATAGAGGCTCCCATGGTACGTTAGCAAGTGTTTGTCAGTATAAGAGGACCAACCACTGCTGATAATGAAGATTTGGACCAACATGCACGAGCATAGTGTCCTTCCTTTGAGCATTTTTTACAAGTAGCTCTATGAGTGGGACAGCAAAGCATTTATGTTTGGCTTGATAAGTCATGGCTACTGCTGGTTTGACTGGAAATTCATCACATACCTTGGGGGGGGGGCAGTTCAGAATCGATTATCACTGACATTTGTGCTTCTGGGGCAGTATATAAGTCATTATTTCTTTGTCCTAAGTCCAGTGCAGACACTTGAGTGTAACCTGTTTGTAGATCTAGGGTTTTATTTTCTAAGAGACACTGCTGTATGGAATGTGAAATTAAGCTTGAAATGACGGTGTCTCTCATAGCTTCGTTAACACATTCCTCAGCAGTATGATCTTTGAAACTGCAATTTCTTTTCAGCTTTTCTAGTTCTCTGAAAAATTTGTCCAGAGACTCTCCCAGCTCCTGTTGTCTTGTGGCCAACAGGCGCCTTGTGAACACTTCATTGTGCGTTTCAATAAATAAGGCATCCAATTTTCTTATAGCCATGCCTTTGATATACTCAAATACACTGGGACTTATACAACTCAAGAGAGCCTGGTACTTGTTTGGTATTCTTTCTCGGTAATCATATATACATAATCAGGGCTTTATGGAGCCCTCCAAAAAGGAGCACACTCCCTTTTTACTGGAGCAAAGGAGAAGAGGGCTAATTTTATATTCAACCAGAGTGGAGCATGAGCAGCTGTATTTGGGACTAAAGAGCAGGGGTTTTGCGCTCCACGCTTCAAAATTATTTGAATTATTTTTTATTTTTATGACAAATTTTCATTGCTGAATGAATAAATAAAGCAAGGTTTTCTTTTTAATTGACTGACAATTTACTTTTGTACACAATTTTGCCATTATTATTTAAAGAAAGTTATTGAAAAAAAAATTAAATCATTATGGGTAATAACTTCTGTTGGATTTTCTTGCCTATTTCCCCTCAATATCTGTCCAAATGTATACACACACACACACACGTGTATATATATATATATATGTATGTGTATATATATATATATATATATATATGCGCGTGCGCGCACACACACATCATATATATGACAAATTGCAAAAATTTTACTTGTGACATGTTTCATCCTTCAAGACTTCAGACTAATTTTATGTTGGTAGGACTACACATGCACACGGCAGAGTGGTTCAGGGAATCACAGATGACTTTTTTTAATACCTACTTATAAAAATTATGAAAAGAAAAGGACTCTAAATGAATTCACTTGGAAAGAAAAAAAAAATTTTTTAAATTCTAAAATTCCCAGAAACACTGCCGCCATGCACATGTGTAGTTCTACTAATATAACAAAATTAGTCTGATGAAGTCATGAAGGACAAAAATTACAAGTAAACTTTTTCTACTTGCTATAAAATTTTCTCAACACTCTTCTCAATATATAAAAATATGCTATATTTATGGCTCAATATCTGGGCTAGAATATATCTAAATGTAAAATATAGTAAATAAGAAAATATAATATTTTGCGCTTAAACACAATGTTTAGGCCTGAAAGTTGCATTTAAGCATGAAATAGATTGTCGTCGCTGGGTGTTGACAGCAATGTTTACTTTTATATAAAATACAAAAATACAGAGACAAATAAAGCAGATATTAAATTTTGAACATAGGCTTCAAAATCTGGAGAGAAATGAATTATAAGAAAACAAAACATACCTGGATTATATCGGTCATCACAAGTCATGAATCCACCATGACGGCAACGTGCATCATTTCCCCATCGATCATTTATGACAACAGTGTTCTTAACAGGACTACATAAGAAAAGATGACGAATAAATAAGTAATCATGTATACAAATAAAAAGACATGGCTGTATGCTACAAGTTTGATTGTTTAGCCTGATAAATTTTAGAACTATTTTAAGATAATTAAACATTTAGCAAAAATTCTGAAAACCTTCAAGTTTATGATTTTTTAAAATCAAAATTTTTTCACTGGATTGACATGAAGAAATACTGTATTTTCATCCTAAGCAAGAGAAAGTCTAAAGTTACTAATAAAAAACTGATATTTTTCTCTAATCTATTTCTTCTGTTCCCTGTCAACTTCTTTAAAATGGATGAGCTAAAATGTCATGATGAAAAGTAATAAAAAAAATTGGAGTAATAATAAACAATGTGTATAATGAATTATATTTCAAAGAAATGTTATGGTTATATATCTGATTAAATAAATTTACAACATTATGTCTGTTTATTTTTAGCATAATCCTTTCATATTCCTGAATATTTTTCTGTGTATTACAATCAAATGATGCAAGAAATGCATTGTAACAGTGAAAATTACAGAGTATTTCTTGCCTCATTTGATTGTAATATATGGAAAAATATTTGTGAATATGAAAGGATAATGCTAAAAATAAGCAGATATAATGTTTGTAATTTATTTAATCAGACATGCCTAAAAGAATTTGCTGCCTAAATACACTATATATATATATATATATATATATATATATATATATATATATATATATATATATATATATATATATATATATATCCACATACAGCGTGATGGAAAATTTGAGTTCAATTTAATAAATGGATAAATTTAATTTGTTGTTATTTAGAAATTATACAAAAATGAAGATAATACTGATATCTCATTTTAAAAGATATTTACCAACATTACACAAAAATATCTTGAAATGATATAGAGTAAATTTATTCAATAAAAATCGCCATTAGCTTCAACCACAGCCTCCAGGTGACTTCGGAAGCTCCTGCAACTCTTATGGACAGTCTCCTTGAGAAAGGTATAAATCAATTTCTGCTCCCCCAGCTATAGATAAATAGGAAGATAGACTGGGTCATATAGCCTTGGGTGGCAACAAGTCTAAAAGAAAGACAACTCTGTATTCAAAACCTCCAACTGTGTGTTAAATAACTTCATCACGCTGAAATTGGCCAAAAGTAGTGAGTATGGCTACACTCCTGAAGACATGGTCAATCAGTGAGGGGTTCCTCCAACAGGAGTGAAGGTCCCCTGAATTCGGATTTGCTTTCTGTCTGATTAAAATAAAAAAAGTGTATAATACAGAGATGAAATTATTACCTTTCATTGTATAGCCATGCCATGAATTTGGTAGTATTGAAATAATTGCTGGATGCTTCCCAGTCTCCATCACCCCAGAGAATATCTCATCTCGGGCATCAGTTTTTGCTGGAAAAAAAAGTTACAAAAGCTAAATATTTAATATTAAATCAATATATCAAAATGTCCCAAAAACATATGCATCACTAATCACACATTCATTAATTATTATATTTGAATAGATAAACAAATGACAATAAGGCCCAATTTTGCAATAATCATTATTTAACCACACAATCATATATTGTTTATTCCACAGCTACAGAAGATCAAAATATTAAAATATGGGTATAATTTTGTTTGTTTTTACAAAGAATATCATCTTTAATATAACAGCTTTTTTTTATTCAGTTCATAAATTTATAAATAGTTTCATTGAAAAATGCTTCCTTTTTTTTTCTATTCCATAATTACAAAAGATCAACCCTGAAATTTCCATATGACCAAAAAAAAAAAAGAGTTGAATGATGTATTATGCCAAAGTTTTGTTATCCATGGAGTAAGCATTCAAGTTTTGTCTTAAATAAAAGATATCTAATGACAACTAAAAGGTCTCTCCACCCCCAACCCCCAAAGTGATGACTTTGAATGAGAACATACAAATTCTTATTTGTAAATATTATATTGTAATTGGTTTACATATTTTGATATTTTTGTAAATTTTTTGATTAAAATGCTTTCTTTTCAAATTTATTTCTTATAAAAGGTAAATAATAAATATCACATTGTAAAATTTTATGAACCAAATACAATCTTGTAAATAAACATTGCCGAGGGAGTTAAAAGTGTATACAGTAATAGCAGTGTCAAGGGAATAACCGTCCTTTTGACACAGCATTTTTTATGGGTACAAAAAGGTTAAACAATGCTTGTATCACAGTAAAATTTTGATAAAATTCAAACTTTTGTCAGAATTTTTTAAATGAGGAATTATTACTACATAGGTTATATTAATTATTATTAGTATGCATGTTATTTGAAATAAGAATTTTGATACTAAATTGCCCTAGTGAATTAAAGCATTAATTAAAACATCAGGTTGTTTGATGGTTCCAAGTTCAATACCTGGATTTGAAAATTCACACACACTGGTTCAGTGGAAGAAGCAGCCAAATGACACATACAGGTGAAGAAGACTGATGTGTATTGATAGGAGTTATCTCCCCTAAGCATGAACAGCAGAATGAGAAAAATAGAAAAAAAAATCTACCTTCATTAAAAGATTTAGTTTTAAATTATGAAAAGGTTACCAAGTACAAAGACAGAAACCTGAAAAAGGCCAGAAGATACAATAGCTGAAACATTGTAAGTATAACAAACAAGATGAGCATGCTGGTCCAAATAAAGTTTTTAGGAACAATGTACACAAGACTGTTGCCAATATTTGGTTGTCCTTATATGTAACTAGAGTTTATACAGTAAACAGTATACAGAAAAATTAACCCTTTTAACACAATCTTAAATATTCAGTGAAAGGTAGCTTCTTGGATAGGTCTCAAAACAGGACTACCTCTTTATGTGCCATGTCCCCTTCAAGATGTAAACGATCATGGCTCTCCACAATTTCCTGTCATTTATAGCTCTTAATAATTCATTTCTCTTAAACCCTGTTCTGCCATCCATTTACAGAAACTCACTAAATACATTATGCATCATTTTCTTTCGTCCCTCTTCAATCTGTTGTGAGTATCAGATTTTCCAAGCCCTCTTTCCTCATTATGTGCCCTAGAAATTTCAACTTTCTCTTCCCATTGTTAAGTATGTTTTCTTTTTGTTTCCATTTTCTCTAAAATTTTATCATTGCTCACATATTTAATCCATGGTATCTTCAGCATCCTTCTGTAAGACCAAATTTCTGTTGCTTCAAGTCTCTTCTCCATCTTTGAGGAGATTGCTATATAGGAGGACAGATATCACATAACAGTTTAGTACTCTTTTCTTTGTTTCTAACAAAGTTTTTCTGTTTCTTGATACTCTGCTTAGCCTTTGGAATGCATCTTTGGCTATCTCAATGCATCTTCTGTCCCCTATTAAAATACTTCCCAGATTTAAAAATTTTTTTTTTTTTTTTTTTTACACTGGTTTGATTTTGGTATCTCCAATTTGTAATTTGCATTTTGGGCTGCCCCTTTTGCTAACAACTATGCATTTTGTCTTCTTGCAATTGATGTTTAATCCTTTCTTCACTACCCTCTGTAGGGGTTTTTTATAGTTTTCTTTCCGCATATGCTATCAATACAGTGTCATCTGCATATCTTATGCTAAAATTGTGGCCACCAGTAATGAATCCTGTGAGGACTTCTAATTCTATCACAATCGCTTCGTTGTACAGTGTAACCCAGATATAAGAGAGTTGTCGGGACCGGATAAGACGTCTCTTATATCCGGGTTTCTCTTATATCCGAGTTTGGTCTGTTTTGTTTAGGTAAGTATGACTCTAATTTGGGACCAGAGAAAATCTCTCTTATAACCAGGTTTCTCTTATATCCGGGTTTTTTATATCCGGGTTACACTGTATAAATTGAATAAATTTGGTGAGAAAACACATCCTTGTCTTACACCCTTTTCTATTTATGTATATCTGTTAAACTCCTTTTCTATCTGTATGTAGGTGGTTTGCTGCCAGTATAGGTTCTTGATTATTCTAATATCCTTCCTAATTATGTCAAGGTTACTGCGCAGTTCCAACAGATCTTTTTGACGTACTTTATCTCCTTGGAAAAAAAAAGGAAATGAAAAAAGAAAATAAGTTTTCTGGTTTGCTGGTGTTTTAATAATTCATGCATTAACATAGTAAAAAAAACTCTGACTAAAAAAAAACAAAAAAACAAACAAACTTGTTTCTTTTAAAATTTTAAATAAGTCATGTAAATTGATTACACAACCTCTATAACATGTTGCTAGTTCTCATCAGTATAAGAATTTTCTTCAGTTTTGTAGTTTTAAAAATTCATTAAGTAAAATTATTTGAAACTCCTGACTAAAAATACTGCTCACAACTAGTTTTTATGTAGATTTTAAAATTAGAACAATTTGTGTTAGAAACGACACAGATGTGACCAATTCAAATAAATCTCCAGAGAATCTCTTACCTTCACATAATCCTGTGTTTGATATCTATTTTTTTTATCATTTAAATAAATAGGATTGAACCATTCATACAAAGAATGGTACACATCAAATTTAAGACCTTTTTCTCTTACAGCTGCAGCTACCTCACCTGAAATCAAAATGATTAATATATATTATAAGGGATTTTATTTTCAAAAATAAAAGTGTTTGCATTCGATACAAATAAAAAGTCAAACTAGATCCTTTCAAAATGACCACTGTTCTATCTCAACTGAAACATTATTACAATACCCACACATGCAATTCAAAAAAAAAAAAAAAGAAAAGAAAAAAAGTTGCTCCGATAATAATATTCACAAAAAGCTTTATCATATGCTGTTTACTTATTCTGTCGCTATAAATATTCTTATTCGAATAAATAAAATAATAATTTCCAGAAATTTCTAAAACTAGTTTTGTAAATATATTCCATGAAACTCCAAACAATATGGTAAATCACAAATTAGTATTAGTCATGTGAAGACACTAACTAAAACACTAGTAATGGGTACCACAGAGCTGGGTAATGGTTAGTGAGATGGTCTGGTTGATTATCACTACTGAATAGTGAATTCAATCCTCACCAGGTGGCCTATAGATGTGGCTATCAAAAAGCTTAGTCAATATGGTATTGCTTTTTGGCCTCTCCATGGGACCTGAAGTAGAAATTAATAAAAGTCCAATACCAGAAAACTGTCACCCCAAGCAATTTTCCTCAAAGTGTGTGTGGAGGTGTGGGGAGGATCTCCAGTCAATCTTAATGGCTTGATCCATAAGGACAAGGGAATCGGACAATATTTGGCATAGCCTACATATATGAGAGCAGGGTTCCACATTAATTGTGACCCTGTGTCAAACCTACCATCGAGTGTGGAGTGGTGAGTAGGTAAACAATAACAGTAGCAGCAGTCACAGAACAGGATAGTTTTATATAAAAAGAGTTCTTCCCTCTTTTTTTCTCCTTCCTCTGCTTTTGACCTGATCACAATTTTTTTTTTTTTTTTTTTTTTTTTTTTTTACTCTCGAAGTCATATACCTAATCAAAAATTATGGACTGTCAATTAGCTTCTATCATTTTCTGAACACATGTACACATTAAGTGAATATATTTACCACACACAAAAACTAAACATTGGTTGCATTGTGTACCTTTTTGTGAATGAACATGTTTTCAATGCAAAACAGAACTTAAAACTCTAAACACCACTTATATAGTTCATCAAAAATAAATTTGTCTTATTAACATGACTTTCATCTTTCAAATTATGCATCTAAATATTCTTAGTGATTTAATATCTCAACAGAATAAAGATGGAGTCTGAAGAAAATACAAATAGCAAAATAGTAATTAGATGTGCATTAACTATTTTAACAATGTAAACAAAAACAGATCATTACATTGATATTTTTATTGCTACTACTATGACAGCAACAAAATTGACAAAGACATGACCAAAGAGTAAATTAAGTATTGAATATCATAATTATTTGAATTCTTGGTCTATCCTAAATGGAGAAGTCGATGAGATCATCATTACAAGTTAACATTGTTTATATTGTCTGTTAAGAGGAGACAACATAATTTGAAATTATAAAAAGATGAAAAAAAACAAAACAATTCCCTTATCAGCTTTCAGGATTAAATAGACCACATAGTCAAGTTACATGTGGTGGATGTCAATATTGAAGTGAAAATTCTTTTACATGTATTCTTATTTGATTAATCTCTGATAAAATATTCTTTTCCTCAAGTATGCTTTCCTTATAAGGACGACATACTGAATGATGAAACCGGTTAAACAAACAAAAAATAAAAATTCTTTTAGTCAGGCGTGTTAAAATTATGAAATTCATATTCCTCTGCAGAAATACTCTAAAAATTAAGAGCACAGATACTACACTTTGAGCATAGACACAAGAGCATTGAAGAAAGATCTATAAAGTTAACCAAAAAACTTTTTTGAGGTTAACTTGAGTAACATTTTGTTCTATTTTTGCAATCTTAGAGCAACATCATAATTCCATCCTCCAAGAACACTTTAAAATTTTTTTAACAAAGAACTGTGCTAGGTGTCTTTTGACAATTGAACTTTTTCAATAAAGAGAATTCTGTAAAGAATTAAAAAAATCACAATCAAAAAGAGGCAACATCTGGTGAATACAACAAATGAGTGAAAGCTTTTCAGCCTGGTCACAAAAATAACACACAGTCTAGCATTATCTTGATAGAGTATTATGACCTTTCTCTTAACTAATTCTGGATGGTTTTGCAAGCAGCTGCCTTCACTTGGTCTAATTAAGAAACACTTGTTCAAATCAATTGTTTCAAAAGAAGGAATTCATGGTAGAAAATTCCCTTTCAATCCTACTATATACACACAAGATCATATTTTTCAATTGAAGACTTGCTTTTGATATGGTTAGTATTGGCTCATTGCTCTTGTCCCATGGTTTCTAGCTTTCCGTATGTCCATGCACAACATTATCAGAAAATAAGAGAGATACCGATAAAAAAATTGAAAATTTATTGGTAATTTTCTAACATTTTCTCAACGAGCGCCTTCGTAAGTTATGCTGTAAAACCGAAGAAATGTCCACTCGATACCTTAACTAATTTTGTTCACATGCCATCACAATCGCAGAATAAAGCAACCACTCTTTTAAAAATATACGAATTTCAAGGATTAGCGTAATTTAGTGTATTATTAAATTTGTAATATGAAAAAACATTATGTTTTTAAAAACTTTTACAGAGTTTACTGAAGTTGTTTTAGTTTTTATTTAATACCAAAAATTTTGTTTTCAACCGATTGAGCATATATATTTCATATTCTCTATTACATATATTTTACAGCGCCTACGTCGTACATATTCTTAGGAAAAGAATTCAGTCCGAATTTCCTTACTTAGGTATGTAGTGAGGCGTTCTATTAGATAATTTAGAATTTAGAATTGTCATTTAAACTTGTAACGTTGACCAGCAAAACGATTTCCAGAAGACGCAGATTTCAAAAAACTTACATAAGCATTCAAGTAATAATAATAATAATAATAATAATAATAATAATAATAATAATAATAACAATAATAATAATAATAACACGTATAGAAGGCGAAAATAAGGTTAAATGTAAAGCGAAGAAATGCTTGAAAATCTGACAGAAACAAGGTTTTATAGAGAGAAGCCAGAAATAGGAAAATATGGTCAGAGATATATGAAATTATTCTGCGTTTTATATATTTGAAATTTAATATCTTTGTTATAGATACCTACCCATCTATCTATCTATCTATCTATCTATCTATCTATCTATCTATCTATCTATCTATCTCTCTCTCTCTATATATATATATAAGGAAGGATGAAACGTGTCACAAGCAAACTTATTGACTTCGTCATAATATATATATATATATATATATATATATATATATATATATATATATATATATATATATACCTATGGTTTAAAAAGAATTTTAAAAAATGAAAACTCTTTCTTGGACCTTTTATTTTATTTTAATTTCAAACTTAAAGATTGATTTAAATAAACTCAAGCTTCATGATTAAATTTAATATTTTCAATAAGTAAAATACTTTGCTGTATTTCAAAACTAATTTAAATTGACTGGAAGGAGTTGTTATGAAATCAATAACATTGCTGATTTTACTGCTATTTTTTAGCTTTCCGTCATCGCAATGTAATTCTTTTCATTAAAAAATCTTCAAAAAATAAAATATACTTTTCTGAAGATTTATTTGAGGATTATTAGCTGATTTAAATTTTAATTAATCTGATTTGAAACAAATATTACTTTAAGTTTAAAATATCGCAGAAATGTATTTTTAACACGGCGGTAACTGTTTATTTCAGGTGGTGACAGGCTGACAACTTGAATGACAGACCGAAGTTTATCTAATTTTTTTTACGGTGGATATATCTGTAAAATTTACATGAGGAATATAACGCGAGCGCCTTCTGTGTATAATTTTTTAATTACCCAGTAAACATATTCTTCATAATCTAATGTTTTATTGGATTTTAGGTATTTTGGTTTTAAATTTACTATTGTGATCCCTCTTATTTTCAGATAATGTCGTGTATAGACGTCCGTATTTACAAAAGTCGGCACTTTAAACAAACACACACACACACACACGCACAAAACATTCAGAAATTAAAAAAAAATCAAAGTTCTTTTTAAAATACTGGTAGTCGCTGAATTGTAGTAAGATTTTTCATTTATGATTAGTAAATATAATTTTTAATTAATAACAATATACTGGCGCAAAGTAATGCAAAAATTTATAAGATTTAAAATTTTATAAATTATTCTAATTAAAATGTTTAAAAATGAAGACAATTCTTGTGAAAATTCATTATTCACCGAAAAAAAAAATTGTTAAGACAATAGTGTCCATAATATATCTTATTCAAAAAAGCAATTAAAACCTTTTCTAATTAAATAATATCGTAGTTTCAATGCATTTTTATTTTACGATTCTGAGTATATTTCGGTAAAATAAAAGATGATTTAAATTCTCCAAGGAGTTCTACTTTTAACTAATATAAACTTTAAAGAGCACAAAATTTGATTTCTCAAAATTTCGTAAAATTAAATAAGTGGGAATAACAGATATTTTTTTTTTTTTTTACTAATATTTAAAAAAATAAATAAAAAAACAAATTCATTTCGAAAATAATTTCATTCATTTGTGAATAAATCCCGAAAGTTTCATTAAAATACGATAATTACGATTTTTGCAAGAATTTCCAAATCAAGGTGTTTTTCACCACAAAAATGACGCTAAAATTTCCTATATTTTGCTTAAAAATCTTTGGTCACCGCGATTTTTAAGCAAAATTCAGAACGTTCTAAAAAGAATTAAAATGTAATTTAATAATAAAAAATTCCTCTAGTCTTTTCTCTTAATAATAATAAAGATTTTGATGATAAAACTTTGTTTTTATTATGTTTGATATATATATATATATATATATATATATATATATATATATATATATATATGAAAAACGTGTTTAAATATATATTTTGTAGCATATAATTTCCTATTCCAATGTACTCAGTGTCGATTCGCTGGGTTACGGTATTGAGTAGGAAAGATTGTTCATTAGTCATGAGTACTATTAGTGATAAAATTTGGTAAATGAAGAGCGCTAATCGAAATTCACGGAGACATGGCAGAATATGGCCTAATGTAGACGATAAACACTACAGTATTTTGTTGCAGAAAAATCCTTTTGACGATTGTTTTTAATTACATGAAGGTCTTCTGCAACTAAAAACGAGGGAAGTTCATACAGAATTCACTTTTGATATCCCTGTCCGCAAAAGAGAATTAAAATGAGTGTACAGTTTGCAAGATATCATATTTCGATACGAGAGGAAGAGAAGAGAAGGAAAATCCGCCTCGCTTTTTTCTTTCGTGAGCAGTGGGTCTGACTTGTCAGCCTCGCTTTAAACATCACAAACATGCTTTATTACAAACACATTAGACATCTTGATGATGAATTACGCATGTGTTTACAAGAGAATATCTATGTATCCATTTTATTCACTCACACACACACTACACTACAGTAATGTGAATTGTATATATGATATCATCAACAAAGGAATCATTGTGTGCCAGACTAATTAAATCTGTTCCTCTGACCAAGTGGAATATGATTGTTACAAAAATCTTTTTAAAAATCCGTGGGGTTTTAATCTAATGTTTCTGCCTTTTTTTTTAATTTTTTTTTTTTTTACAATTACTTTCAAATATTTTGTTGTATCTGGTCTTTTATAGAGACAAATATCAGAAACATGATCCAGAAATAAATAATTTTTCCGATACCTCTCCTTAATTTTGGGGTATTAAAGTGAAAAATTAAATTTTAAGAAATTATTTAAAAAATTATTTTTAAGTAATTTAGAAAATATGTTTTTAGAAATTAATTTAAAAATATTTTTTACGAAATTAAATTAAAAAAAATAGCGCGCACGAACAAAATAGGCTAAATTTTTATTTCCTCAAATGGCAAATATGTATTCTATTTTCTTTATTAAAGTAAATTTCCTATTTTTGTTAAATATTTTGTTTTCATTCACTCCGATTATGTGACAAAGTGACGTGTAGAACATTTTGTATGTACTTTCGGGATTGTTTTTATGGCCGCATATATACCCTCATAATTATTTGCTTGTTTATGAAGGCGTATGAATGAATAGGCGTTCCATAGTTCGTAATAAGAAGCCTTGCTTAGCATGTTACTTGAATACATGTACATTATATTGGGGAATGTAAAAAGTTCGTTCACTTTATTTAATAATATATATATATATATATATATATATATATATATATATATATATATATATATATATGTATGTATGTGTGTGTGTGTGTGTGTGTGTGTATAGAGAGAGAGAGAAAGAGAAAGTGAGAGAGGATGTGATGGGTAAATTGTCACCATTTTATATTTTTAATTTCGCGCATGTGCATTGTTTATTTTTGATTTTGTCGACTGCACAGTATAGTAATGTCTGTTGGACACCGTCTGCGAGAAAAAAAACAAAAACAAAAACAAAAAAAAAAACAACACCAGGACACAATTCACTCCGACAGAAATTTTAGAAACGACATACTGTACTGCTTGGCATTCGCGCCGGAAACTCTAGTATGAACATTTCAGCGTGTTTGGATGTCAATCTGAAGAGAGTACTGGGGATTCGGAAAATGTTGAATGATATATCCGGTCAGCATCATGCTGTTTGGAATGATCACTCGTGATGGCGGAGTTAATGCCTCCATTCATCTTTCCACGGGGCCTCAGACTCAACACGGAGGCCGACATCAAGTGCCTTGACCAAGTAAGTGTTGCCCTAGGTCAAAAGGATGGCTGCTGGAAGACCCTCTGCCTGGCAAAAGGACTCTGTACCATGCCACACAAGCAGGAGGACCCATTCATGGCTGTCAGACAATTTCTGCGACCACATCACCGCTTACATCTGGCCACCTAACTCCCCGGACTGCAACCCCCTTGGTTATTATGTATAGGACGCAGTTGAGCGAGAGACCAGCAAAACTCCTTGTAACACTAAAAATGAACTGAAGGCAAGGATTATGGCAGCATTTACCAACTTAAACATGGAGAACGCCCAGAAGAGTTGTAGGAGATTCCAAAGTCGTCTGGTTGAAGCCAATGGCGAATTTATTGAATAAATTTACTCATTAGTATTTCAAGATACTTATGTGTAATTTTGTTAAATATATCTGTTAAAATGAAATGTTAATATTATTTTAATTTTTGTGCAAATTAGACGACAATTTATCCTGCATATATCATATATATATTTTTATATATATCAAGTTTTGTCTTAAGAATGAATCTCCAATCGTGACTTGATGTTTTTCGAAACAATACAATGAATCAGAGAAATTATATTTTGAAATGAAAGGAGGCAAAATAGACGTCGAAATCAAACTCGAAGATAAACATATGGCTAAGTGTACACTTACATACACAAAAACGGTATACAGGATTCTGTGCCTCTCATAAAAAGCATTCACTTATTTCACTTACAAAGGCATGTGCACGGTTTACGCATGCGCATCGGCGTACATCAAACGATGTTTGGATTGCGCATGCGTGTGTAAGCACAGCAAATCGGCCACATTGATGTATTGACGTATTTTTGATCTGCCCACACAATTTTAGAAATTGTAAACCTATGTGTACTTTTTTTTTGCTTTTATCCAGTTTCAGTGTTCCATCCGCTCAGAACTAACATCAAAGACGTGTTTCTTGCACACACACACACACACACTATATATATATATATGTATATATATATATGCTAGTATAAAATATTTGATAAAGCCCCGAATGAACTGACTGTAGAATGTGTTGCATGAAAACTAAAATTCTGATTCTTGTTTATTGGGAATGTAACCGATAATGACAAACGACTGCATACACGCATTAAAAATACACAGACACTGCAAGTAGCGAATAACCAGCCTTGAATACAGATATTAAAGAACATTTAATTTCTGAGAAAATATACATTAGTCGATCAAAATCCACCAAAGAAGCTAATGTTTCATGATTTGTGAAAAAAATTTGTTCAAATTTCTCATTCAGTGCAGGTTTGTTTTTCGAATTTAAAGGCTAAACTAAACGTATTTTCGAAATGCCGGAAAATTTAGAATAAAAGTTCCTTCTCCATCTCTTTAAAGGTTTTTTTTTTAATTACTTTTTACTGTTTGTATCTTTCTAAATTCTTTTAGTCTGGAATCCGTTTTTGAGATGCGTTATTTTACGCAATATTGTGGCATGAAAGAACTTTTACTTATGAATCAATTCATTTTCTGCTCAAAATTTGTTCTTCCGAATTTTATGAATTGTTGATCATATTTTTTCATAGGGACATTTAAAATTCTCTTAGATAACATTTTATCGGCATCTGAATGTGTTTTGTATTTTGTACTCGTTTACGTACATATTGATTTTGTTGTGTATTGTTATAATGTCTTCAGAAACAATTTTATGTAAATATTAAAAAGACATTTCCTGAAATTAAAATTAGAAAAGGGAAGTCTGAAAGAAAATGATATCACGAACGAAATTCAGGGCAAGGATTAACCTGATTTTGAACTCATGTAAAGAGTGCTACAGTCAAATAGTAGTCCTACTCGGATACTTCTATTCAGATGGTGTGGGGCACAGGATTTCATAAATATCTATCGCTTGTGTAGTTGTATGTCGTTTCTTCTTCCATTTATTATATCTATATCTGGGAGATTTCTCAGACGTACAAAAACGGATGAGAAAAGTCTTCGATTCTCCGTCCATTATGAACAGAGTCACTCGCACACTGATACACGTTCATGTAGAGATAGAAATGTTTTTACACAATCTTTCACTCGCACGTTTGCGTTCTCTTTATTAGTTCATTTATATGGTCGTCTCTCATACAAACCTCTTATCATAGACGAACTCGTGCACCGATAGGCAGATTCCAATTTTCACAGTTAAAGAGATACACGCATAACTAAAAGACATCTTTAGAAATATAAAACGCACATTAGCCTTTTTTATACACATTTCGCTTTTCTGAGATTTCGTTTCCTTTTTGAATTGACAGAGACGCCAAATTTCTTCTCGTATAATCTCTAGAGTGGAAAAATCAATCGATAAGAACTTAGGACGCATTTTATTATTTTCCTGTTTTTCCTCCATAAATATGTACGACGCAAGCGATCGTTTTGTAGTGTCTGTGGATGGAAGTTTCAGATAATTTGAAGCTTTGGTTTTTCACTGACCTAACCTGGAATATAAAGTTGCTATAGCAATGACGTTAGAAAACAAATGGCTGGTAAGTGGATGAGACAGCCAACCTTCCCTCTCTTTATTGTACTTATATGTGTAAAAATGGACATAGATATATACAGAAACATTTTAGATAAATAGTTATTATGATATTACTTTCCATTCCGACTACTATACCATCTTGTCTTTTATAATCACAACGTTTCAGCCGATACACTCCCCGGCTTTTTTTCACGGATAACTTGTACCTCATAGGAATTTTGAACCGAATCTTTTATACGAGTCTCGAGAGTAGATTGCTTCTCATTACGCTTTATATATTTAGGGGAGATAATTCTCTCTAGTCGAATATGATCAAAATGAAAAAGTTTATATATATATATATATATATATATATATATATATATATATATATATATATTATAATAATTTTTTACAAATATGATTTCTTCGCTACAAAAGAGTTCTCATGTTTCAAAAACGAGAGCCGAAACCATCAAATTAATTATTGTTGGGTCCCGTTTCATCCTCAAGCGAAACTTTAGGAATAAGCTATCTTGTGGTTTGCGCGTGTTTATAAGTATGGTCCATTGCAACATTAATTACTATAGAAACGGCTGGGCGTGTTCCTTCCTATTTTTCTGCATATTTGCGCATATATATATATATATATATATATATATATATATATATATATATATATATATATATATATACATATATATATATATAAAGTGGTCTGTTTTTATTTAAATTATTTGCTCTAAATTTACATTGAGCTCTCTGGATTTTATCCTCCTTAGGGTTACCCATACGGATTACCTAGTTTTTTATAAACTATATATATATATATATATATATATATATATATATATATATATATATATATATTTGGTTGGATTGATGTGAGTTTGGGTCACAAACTCACATCAATCCAACCAAATATGTTAGCTCTATTTCTGATATTGAGCGCTTTCTAATAAGTAACGCGCATATAATATATAAATAATTATATATATATATATTTATTTATACTTATATACACACACTTTTCACACACACACAAACACACACACACACACACACATATATATATATATATATATGAAATGGTTTATATATATATATATATATATATATATATAAACAATTTCATATATATATATATATATATATATATATATATATATAAACCATTTCATATATATATATATATATATATATATATATATATATATATACGCCTGAAGATTGCGTTCAAGTATAAAACAGACTGTCGCTGCTCGGTGTTGACTTCTGTGTCAACGTTTATATTTTATTACGGTTTATCCCTAATACAAAGCACTTTCACCTATAAATATATCATACATTCATCATCTTCATCATCCACCGACCTCCCTATGGTTGGTCGGAACTCCATTGACAATCCCTTTCGACACTGTTCAATTCTGTATTGCTGTCCAATCCTGAGTCCCGAGCTATGGTGTCTGGGAAAGTCAATTTTAGTAAGAAGACACTTCCACCATGATGTTATAAGAGCAAGAATGAGACGATTTTGCACGATAGCAGTGGCCTGCTAACCGTAATCGTTAAAGAGCTTAAGAGAGAATTGGTCTCTGTTCTCCGTAAATTGTGTTAAGCATTGGATAGGATCTTCAACTGATGTTCTGGATTTTTCTAAGTAGATTTCTATATGTTCCATCCAGTCGTCTTTCAAGTGTATCCTATCTTAATTATCTCTTCGACTTTCCGATCACGACCGCAAATTGGTATGTCTGGTCGCCTGTCCACGACTGTTCAGTGTGAGTGTTTCCAAACTTGCTGTAAGACAATTTCCGCCCCCAGCTCTGTGAAGCGCTAGCATTCCCAGCTGCGCATCAAGCTCAGTTATGGCAACCTAGGTACAACAGACTTTCCTCGGTAATTTTTAACATTTTTCTTCAAACTTCCTAAGATGTCTGCCAGGCGAGATGCATTTATGGCAGTCTGAGTCGTAGAAAGATATGGAGAAATTGAATCAGGAAGAACTCAGTCCTTCGTTTGACTAATAAAGTATGGAAGGAAAACTAACCTGTTGTGATGAAGATGATAACGAAAGAATTACGCTATTTTAATCATTAAAAGTCAAAAAAAAAAAAAAAAAAAAAGATCCAAAGAATGCTAACATAAAATAAAAATAATAAAAAGTATTTTCTTAACAACTTGGTCCTTGTTGTTATTCTGTGAACACAAGTCTTGTTTGCTTCAAGTTGCATCGAGTAATGACTCATGTTATCATAACAATGTAATATCTCATACATCATCTTTTTATATCTTGTTCTTTCTTCTTCCAGGATAAACAAAGTTTATATTGTATTTGGAATAATAATAATATTTCGAACGTTAATTACACCGGCATCAAGAGTACCTCTTTCTCTCTGTGTGTGAGTGTGTGTGAGTGTGTATGTGTGTGTGTGTGTGTGTGTGTTTGTGTGCCCGCCCGCCCACGTGCGTGCGTGAGTATGTGTGTGAGGGTGTGCGCATGAGTGTGCGTATTGGCGTAATGGCAAAGTATGGTTTGAGGAAGACTCTTTAGTTCTCATTATAATCAGTCGAAAGAAAGGGGCGTCGTCAATCCAATAAAATGATTTACGTTAGAATATGAGCAATGGCTATTGGTGAGAGCACAGCTTTTAGCACAAAGCAAGCCTATGGAACAAACTTGCTGGTCATGGCTTGGGTGATCCGCACACTACACTATAGTCAATATGTGTTGGTGTAATTCATCGAGTCGCCAAACTCGTTCGATCTCGTTTGCGACACTCATCCTCTAATTATTTCAATACAGAAGATGTTCCCAATGGAAACATGTTTAATTGCAGGCGAGTGCAAATTAATGGTTGATAAGAAAGAATACGAACCATTGTAAATGAATTCGATTCTCACTGAGTGTTTCTATTTTGTGATAGCTTGCTACACGTGGCTAAATTTAATAAATATCTGCTTTTGTAGAATTATTGCGCATATTCAACGGGGAAACTGGGTTCCACGTTTCCTCTTTATTCTTCTTCCCCATTCACTTCTATCTCTCTCCCTCGCACACACACACAAGCACGCTAACGAGTGTAGTAAATATGCCTTTATATTGGGTTAGAAATAAAGTTGGCAGCATTTCTTCAGTGAATTTTAATGACAATATTTTTATATATGTACATAAATTTATTTAACCACAATGGTGAAAAGGCATCTCGTTTTCCACCATTTTCTCTTTTAAAGTAAAAAAAAAAAAACATTTAAAATTCATAATTCACACATGGATCATATGGTAAGACTCGTTGAAACGTCACCTTTCAGAATTTCAGTCAAGTCTGAAGCGAAATCACGTGTTCAAATGCTACCCATTGAAAAACTTCTTTTCCAGCCCAATAGTAATTCCGATCCAGGCTTGTTAGAAATTAATAAAAGATAACGGATGGGAATCCTTAAATTTCAAACGACGATACGCCAGCTAACTGTGGGCTAATCGCAAGAGATTGTTCATGCTTTGTTTGGTGTAAATGTAGCCTTGTGCTAAAGTTGTCTACACAATGATAGATCACGTTAAATATACATCAATATACATATTATTTGAAAATATATTTATTATAGAAAATGGAGACTGTCTCTGTGAAGATTATAGAAGTATATATTCATTACTTTCTTAATCCATTCGGAAACAGTTCATTAAATAATCCTTTAAAATGAATTAGCTTATTTCTTGCTTAAGTAGCATTTCATAAAAATCGGATATTTTCGGGTCTTTTCTATTCCTGTCACATTTTCTTTTTTCATCTTCAACATTTTCATTTTTACAGTTTGGGTTGTATGATTTTTTTCTATCTTCTTGTAAGTTTTTATTTCACCGAAAATATTTTTATTTCTGTTTCTTTTTCTATTTTTTTTGTTTTTTTTTGTTTTTGATATTTACCTCTTTTACTTCTGATTTCCAACTTTTCATTTAAATTCATTTTCATATTTCTTCTTTTCTCACTTCTTTTTTTAAATTTTTTCTGTATTTCCTTCATTCCTTAATTCACTCCTTTGATTTCAATTATTTATTTATTTTTATTTTTTTACTTTATTTTTATGACGACTTTTTTCACTCTTTTTCCTTCTTTTTAATTTCTTTCTGCTATTCTTTCTTTTTCTTTCATCGTCGTCCTCTAATTTGACTTTTTTTGCTTCTACCTAACGTTATTTTTCATTTCTTTCTTTCTTTCTTTTTTCCTGTCTCTCTTTATTTTCTTTCTTTCTTTCTTTCTTTCTTTCTTTCTTTCTTTCTTTCTGTAAATTCTTTTTTCCTGTCTCTCTTTATTTTCTTTCTTTCGTTCCTCTTCCTTCTTTTCCCCGTTTACCTTTATAATTTCTTCTATTTTTAGTAAAACATTAAGCTATTGTTTTCCTTTCACTTTTTTTTATTGCTATGTTTATTGTTTATTTCTTTAGTTTTTTTTTTCCTTTCTCTTTCCATTGGATTTTATTTATCTTTCTTTTTCCTGCCTATACTTTTCTCTTTTGCACTTCATATTCTCTCGTGTTTTTCTCTTTTCGTTAATCTGTCCGCTCTTTTTTCTTTTCGATTCTTTTTTTCTTCTTTCCATACTATTTGATTCCTCTTTTCATTTTTCTTTCTTCTCAAATTATTCTTTAGTCTTACCTTTTCTCATTTCTCTCTCTTTTTTAATAATTTTTTCTCTTTCTTTTTAAGACACATCCTTTACTATTTAACAAATTTATTTTTTTCATTTATATTTTCATGCGTCTTAATAAACGCCTCCGTTGACTTTTCATTCTTTTCAATTTCATTTGTTTCTGCTGTTCTTCTTTCTTTTATCTCTTATTCATTTTTTCCTTCTTTTTTTTTTCTTCTTTCTCTTTTTCTTCCCATTTATTAATACGTTATCATCTGCTTCTTTTTGTCCCATTCTTCCTGGTCGCCATTGTTCTTTTCTTGTTTCTTTTTTACATTTCACTGATTTCGCTTTAAAATCAGTCAATAAAACAAGCTGATGACATTAACTTGTTTTATTGACTTTACTTCAAACGAACAAGAACCGATTCATTGTCATTACTTTAATTATTAAAAAAAAGTCTAAAAATTGAAATAATAGTTGTATTTTTTTACTCTTTCTCACCTGGTTTTTCGTTTGTAACTTTTTGCATCATGAAAATTTTAGGCGTTTCTTTTCAATTCTTTATTACCTTCCGCCTTTTCTTGTTTCTTTTCGTCGTCTGTTCATTTTCCCTGTTTGATATAACAATCGTTTCATATATTCCGTCAATTTCAATTGCCAAATTTAAGCAAATTCCTTAATTCCAACCGCTTATATGGATTCAGTAACTCGTTATACGACTTTCTTCTGTGTTCCTTTATAAAGATATAAAATGTTTCTTAACCATTAATTACATTGCTAATGCTTGTAAAATATTCGTGCACACAATTGCAACCCTTAAAACATTGATGCATTTTAACTAAAGATCATTACCACATTTTGGGAAATTGAAGAAAGTTCTAACTCACAGCATTTCATTTAAACTGGTTCTTCACTGCACCTTTGAACCCAAACTAAGTGAGGACATTTTGTGGCAAAATTAATTAAACAAAATTAATTTTATTGTTACCAGCTTTGAATACCAGACGATTATTTTAAATACATATTAATACCTACTAATAAAAAATATTGCGAATTTTCAAGAACTTAACTCACAATTATTCATTTGAAAACTGTTCACTAGTTTTTCTATTCAATCTCTTTTTTCATGTTTGATTCTCTTTGCCATTTTACAAATAATCAACCAATAGAAAGTGCCACATTAACTTTTCAATGGCTAAATACTAATATTGGCATATCGATTTCAAATAATAATATTGGCATATCGATTTGAAATTTGTCAAATGAATAACACTGTTTCTTTCCATTTTATAAAGTCCAATTTGAACCATAAGTGGATTCATGCATAACATTTTTCATGCAATTATTTTCGTGGTATGTCGGAATATAGAAATTGTTATATATACTATCGATATATTGGGAGACATGAACAAACGATCCATGACTATCCAGATATTTATGATTGTATGGTCAATGTATTTGGCGGGAACGCGGTAAACATTACAAACACATATACATAAGGTGATACGAACAAATTTATTAATATGCAGGCAGTCAGGACCTGATATGATCCACGGATATTGATTTCATCATGCTACACGACTGTTTCAAAAGCTTAAAAGCAGCCTAAAGAAAGGTGAAGTGTTGGAATGGATCTCATACAAAATGACACTGAATAAAGAACTCAAGCAAACAACTTCACATAGATCACGTGCCTATCATTGATCTGGAAACTTTTGACTAGACAGATATGAGAAAGATATACTAGTCCATCGAAAACAGAAAACTATTGGCAGAAGACAGGCGAGGGACGAAAACAGCGAATGTCCTGCTTTACGTTGACTAGATTATCACGAGGAGAGTAAGATCAAGAACAAAAACATTTTACAACAAGATAGCTTGACCAACATGATTCTTGGATACTCAAATACCTCGGAATATTCAAGATTAAGGAATCGTTGGTGGAATTTATAGCTAATACCATGAAAATTGAAAAGTAATCTTAATCGTTGGGGGTAGAATCTTTTAGCACAGGTAAGTACGAAAAGAAGGATTTTTTCAAGCGGACTCTCTAACACTACTACTATTTTTCGTATCTATGATACTAAGAAAACTACAAAGAATTAAAATTATTCAAAACAATGAGAATATTAAGCCATCACATGTAAATAGATGTCATAAAATGACAATGCGAAAAACAAGAATCAACTGGAAATACTGATTATTAAAGTTAAAAGCTTCAGTAACAAAATTGGAATGCCATTTAGGAAAGAGAAATATGCACAAATTGATAAACTGTGTCTTAAGTGGAATTAACATCTGGGATAACAAGACAATTGGGACATTAACTGTAGAGTAGAACTATAAGTTCCAAAGTGTACTATAAGTTGACACCATGAAGCTAGAAAGAAATGAAAAGAAAATCGGAAAGGAATATCTTAGAAGCATATGAAAATAAGTGAAACTGAATTGCATTAACCTGAAAAAAAGTGATTAATATCTGGACAGTAGCGAGATACATGAGACCATTCGTTGGCTGGATTAAAGACATAACATTTAGTTTTGATAGAGTTCCTTTACAAATTAACATCTTTGATAATGCAACGAATTCGACACTTAATTAGAATCCTATAATTATTCCTTAGTTGATCTTGTTATAGTGGTAGGAATAAAAATTGACCAAGTCATTAATTTTGGTAGTTTTTCGGTAAACCTCAAACTTAAGTTCGTTATTATTTCTGTGCAACATATCTAGGAAGGGAAAAGTGTTGTTTTTATTCCCACCAATGTAACAAGATCAAATTGGGAATAATTATAAGATTCTATTTAAGAAATTCTAGGAGTCTACAGCCCCAAAGAAGTAATATACAAAGAAAACACTTTAAAAAAAACCCCAACATCCTTATTAATTCATTCACAATACTAAGAGAAAGGCATACAGAATATACGACAGCAAAAAAGATAATAACATTAATAACAATTAACCAGATAAAACAGATATATCATACTACCTAGTAAGGTAGGTAGTATCATTTGTGAGGAAGCACAGATGGAGCTGATATATATATATATATATATATATATATATATGTGTGTGTGTGTGTGTGTGTGGTGTGTGTCATCACCATTAAGAAGGGTGGGTAGCAGGGCAGATTTATAGATCTTTATTTTAACGTCCTTCCGAAGTCGTTAAAACGGTTGATCTCCTTTGGCTAGTATGTTGTTAAGCATTTTTTCTGCCTTGGCATCAGTGGATATGATAAATTCCAGTTATGTAAAGGTGAACCACCTACAGATTTGTCGAACCGATAGATACGGAAAGTGGGTGGATACAATGGATGGGGTGCTGTTTGGGGGAGAATGACAGTTTTCTTCAAACTGATTACTCAACGGAATATGACGCTCTATTTGTATGTTATTAGGATACTTACCGATGGCAGAGAACATTTCTAATAGTAACGCGTAATCAGGGGCACATTTTCTTAAGTATACACGCACATACACTAAAAATACTTTACTTGTTCAATAATGTCTAATAACTATACGTACACACACAGACACACACACACAAGATTTTCAGAAGAGGCAAACAGGTTTCAAGAACGTTACATAAGCATTCAAATAATGATAACACGTTTAGAAGGCGAAAAACAACTGTAATCAGTTTAAAAATAAAGCAAAGAAATGCTTGAAAAACTGACAAAAATAAGGTTTTCTAGAGAGAAACTACAAATAGGAAAATATAGTCAGAAATATATATGAATATTATTCTGCGTTTTACGAATTTCAAATTTAATGTTTGTTATAGATTACCAATTTGTTGTTTTCTTTCTTTCATTCTTTCTCTCTCTTCTCTCTCTCTTTATATATTCACACACACACACACACACACACACATATATATATATATATATATATATATATATATAGAGAGAGAGAGAGGTGAAAGTGTGTCCTGAAATCAACAGTAAAATGCAATTAGTATTTATTAAATTTCTATTTAAAATAAACCACTTCCATCTTCATAATCTGATGAATGCCGTTATATGTGAGAGGGAAAGTTGTCGTACTTGGTGCAGAAATTCCCTTTAAAAATAATTAGCATTGTTTCAACATTTTTTTTTCTAAATGTGTTTGCTTTGCCAGCATTTTCACTTTGAAGTTGAACACTCGACCGCAAGGTGTGAATGGCGGGCAGCCAGATCAAAGCTATCTCCGTATTGATCAGATATTGATCGCACTGAAAGCTCTCGGCTATTTTTATAGATCGAACGATTTTAACAATTATTTAACGTCACGTGGAGTGGGTGGAAATATTCCGAGAACATAGTTGTTTTCGTTTTGTTGTCATTATTATTTCGAGGTAATGCTGAAAAGTTCTCGGCTAAAGTCAATCCACAAAATCTGACTGAATGAACAAATATCTGAATTTTTTTTTAATCTGTTCCTCGACAGGCCGAGAAATTTCCATTGCCTTCTCATACAATAACATCTTTAATTATACATTTTAATATCTTTATCGATTTGATTACTTGATCCAATATCTCTTCTTTTACCTTGAAATGACTCCTTCGTCAATATTCAACGTCAATATCGAATTCTGTGTTTGAGTGTACCTGGGCCCGAATACAAATCTTTATTGAAATTCACTTTCACATATCGATAAGTGAATTAAACAGTTTCGATTCTTATTGTCATCACAATCAATTCCTACTTTCAAAATGCTTCAATCCAAATTTCTTTCAATTTTAAGCATTCTTTTCTGAACGATATCCATTGATAAAATCATGAGTAAATAAATCTAATGGCGCAATTCTTCGTCCATGTGATATAACATATGCGCAAGCCTTAGATCCTAAGAGGATTGACGGTAACCACGGTACTTCAAATATATATGAATTTCTGAAACTAGAATTTCCCTTGATGGCCAATAATAAGCTTCTATGAATTTCCGAATGGACGGTCAATTATTAAACTACTATGGTAAACGCTTTTCGACATTCCAATGTCTACAGGATTGATCTGACTCAATTTTTTCTTTGTTAGACTACAACAAAAGTTACAGTGAACTGCAAATATCCATTGGTAATATTTGTCCTCATGACATTAAAGAAATAGATTTAACACGATTACTAACTGTCAATCTTTGGTGATTCATTTTCAGCCAAAGTTAAGTGAATATTACTAGTTGTTATAGGGGCACTGGATACAGTCAAAGCAGGTCTTAACAACCATATTGAACTAATTCCAAGTAAAACATATATAAAAATAAGGCAAAAGATCAAACTAAAAATTTATCAAGACTTTTGTCGAAATCTGGTTGTATGTAAAAACTGGCATAAAATCCAAGAAATAATGAAGTAATAATAATAATAATAATAATAATAATAATAATAATAAATGTGGAAACTGAAACCAAGAATAGTACCAGTCATAGTAAGTGCACTTGGAATGGTATAAAAAGAATTCAACGACAAATTGAAAAAAATCCTGGAAAACCCAGCTTAAGAGAAATACAAAAGATTTTGATAAGTACAGCCGACACACTCAGAAGGACTTTGTCCATGTAACGCTAGTGATGTTATGGGAGTTAGAAAAACAAATCATGCAATGTAGCCATAACAACACACCATTACCTGCCTTAGGTCTTCCTGTAGACTTGATAGGTAGTGTGACCATAGCAGAAATCGAAATATAATAATAATAATAATAATAATAATAATAATAATAATAATAATAATAATAATGATAATGATAATAATGATGACGATGGAATGTAGTGTGATAGATTACAGAACACTGAATGCGAAATGTTATTTGGGGTGAGGGGAAATTCTTATTTAGGGAACAAAGAAAACTCCAAAGTGAAGCAAAAATCCTATAAGCAATATTTTGATGTTTCAAATTCAGTTGACTTCCGCACAGCCTACGACTTAACACTTGTGGAAATGGTGATAATGGCAATATTCGTATGAATTGCCATAATAGAGAATAATCTCTCATGTTTCATTGTTTGAAATTAATGATATAAGTAATATCACTATTGCAACACCAACTATTGCAATCAACCCCACGGGAATTCCTACCCCAGAAACCATTAATGAGAATTATTTATAAGAAATTGTTATAACAACAATAATTATAATAACAACAACAATAATAATAATAATATCTTTAGAATAAGAAGGTCACATTTATGCCTATTGTTAATGCTGCACTGAGGGCAGACTCAAAGTGACTTAGGAAGGGTTTGTAAAAAATATCTGAGGGAGAATCGAAATGATCAAGATTACAGCATTAGTAAAATCAGCTAGAATGCCGAGGAGATTATTGAGGACATTTACTGTCACTTGAGCTCAAGTGAAAGTCGCCACTCGTGGTACCAGTCGTGGTATGAAAACTCAAGGAGCAGAGAAACAACAATAATAACAATGTTAATAATAGGAATATACATTTAGAGAGAAAAATTGCCAGTTGCTTAGAATATTTTATTAAATATATATATATATATATATATATATATATATATATATATATATATATATATATATAGATAGATAGATATATAGATAACTATACTCGTTTCGAAAAACCCTCGAATTCCTGATTTGTCAATAATCAAATCAATCTCGAGGGAAAAAAAGGTTTTAAAAAAAGAAAGAGCTACAAACATGAAAGTCTGTCGAAAAAAAAATCGCACAGATGCAGGTTTGAAGCCCAAAGAAAAAAAACCGATACGAGTAAACAACTAACAAAAGAGCTCAATACAACCGTAGAGCAGACCTAGATACACCTAGTGAGCCAGACAAACCTACCTATGTTTTACCTAAACGGATCGTCAGGGAAAGCCGGCTTTCCCTGACGATCCGTTTAGGTGAAACCTAGGTAGGTTTGTCTGGCTCACTAGGTATATATATATATATATATATATATATATATATATATATAAATATATATAATTATTTATTTAAAAATATGGTTCCAACACGCTACATAAGAGTTCTCATGTTTCAAAACAAGAGCCGAAAATAATTATATTGAAGTTTTCAGTTCTTGTTTTGAAACATGAGAACTCTTATGTAGCGTGTTGGAATCGTATTTTTAAATAAATAATTTTATTTATGCTCTACTTTTGTATCGAGCACTATTTTTTAAAAATAATAACAAAAATACTAAAGAACTTTGGATTATTTACCTAACGAGTTCTTTCCTATTTTCTATATATATTTTTTTCACACACACACACACACACACACACACACACACACACACACACACACACACACACACATATATATATATATTATATATATATATATATAGGCTTAATATGAATAAAAGTTTGTCATTTAACCGATTTATGTTACCTTCAGCATCCCGACTCCAGAGTTTCGTAAGCGTACCTGTCCGTCCACTCATCAGAACATATCAGCAATTTATTGCTTATATTTTTTTTAAATTTTTTCCTTTATATATATATATATATATATATATATATATATATATATATATATATATATATATATATATATATATATATATATATATATATATATATATATATATATATGTGTGTGTGTGTGTGTGTGTGTGTGTGTGTGTGTGTTTTGCGTGTGTGTGTCTGTGCGCACGCGCATATTATATAAAGATTCACTAAAAAAAAGAGCATGCATAATGAAAAAATGTCAGAAACTTTTATATTATTATTGAGGAAAAACCAAATAAGTTTTTGATTATTAAATTATATTTTTTAATCCTTTTTAAAACGTTCGAAATTTTGGTTAAAAGTTTCTTGCGTCAGTTAGTATAGGAAATTTTAGCGGGTTTTTATTTTCGCGTTACAAAACACACTGATTTCGAAATTCTGGTAAGTGTGGAATTTTTTTTTTTTTGAAACTGTCAGGATTTATTCCCAAATGAATTAAATATTTTATAAAAGTTTTCTTTTTTCGAAAATCATGGTAAATTTTTTTTTTTTTTTTACATCTGTTACCCCCCCCCATTTATTTATTTTTATGAAATTTCGAGATATTTTTTTTTTTATGTAGCGCTTAATGCTTATATTGGTTAGTTATAAGAAGTGTCCTCGGAGAATTTTAGGCATGAATTTCTTTTGGTCAAACAGGACCCTCAGTTACAGAAAATCGGTCTGAATTGTAAAGGCAATAAAATTAAGACATTATTTCAATTTAATTGCGCTTATGTATTAGATATATCATGGAAACTAATGATTTAAAAAACAAAGACTTGAAATACAACAAAGTATTTTGCTTATTGTAAATATTAAATTCAATCTCTTATTTTGAAATTAAATGCCTTTTAAACCTTAGTTATCGCTTTTCGTTGTTTCTTTGGAGCTATCTATACATACATACATACATACATTTATCTATCTATCTATCTATCTATCTATCTATCTATCTATCTATCTATCTATATATATATATATATATATATATATATATATATATATAATAGGAGAGGATAAAGAAAAAGTAGGAAATAGATCTCAATCTAACACGCTTTATTTTATTAAAGCTTTGTCACAGATCAAGATAGAAATGATAAAAGCAAAGAGACGCAGATTAATGGTATGTTTTATTTGATAAGTTCTTATTGATAAAGCTTTAAGTGAAACATGTTACATTGAGATCTGTTTCCTACTTGTTCTTTTATCCATACCTGATATATATTTGATCTTCTACTCATATATATATATATATATATATATATATATATATATATATATATATATATCTGTGTGTGTGTTAAAAATTCAATTTCTTTTTGATAGTTTGAAATATTATGTATACTTGTTTTTGGATATGTGTGTGTGTGCGTATGTGTAAAACATCGTTTGAGAAAAAATTTCCTTTTCACTTGTTAGCAGAAGATTTTTTTTTTCCTTTTTTGAGAGGTGGTGGCGGTGTTTTTATTTAAACGCCAGTTTGTCATCCTTGTATAAAATCCTTATCATGGCTGCTTTTCTTTTTTGTCTTCATTTCCGATTCTTTTCATTCGTACTTTAGTTCTTTTATTTCAGACAATTTATCATTGTGAAAAGGCTGAAGTATTTTTGTGTGGATGTTCAAGTCGATATGGATGAGTGAAATTAACGTCAGTGTTAGTCAATAGGTTGCAAGGCTCGCGAAATAGCGGGCGGTGTGGTGATAATGAAAAGTGAAGTGGGGCGAAATTAGAATCTAATTCTGGACAATCATTTGCCACGGTGTAAGAGCATTATTTAAATCTACTTCAAAAATATTGGAAAGGCTGCATCGAGAGAAGGAATTTCTTTCTCTTTCACATTCTCGCTATCATGCAGATCCTAAAAACGCAATTGCTGATAAGCGGAAAGAGAAATGAATGAACAAGATTTTGTTTGTCGCTATAAAATATTGTTTATCTCTGTACGCATAAATACAGAGTAGATTGCACAAATATTTTCATGTAGTCTACTCTGTATTTATTTCACTTTCTTCTAACAAACACAGATTTTGTTCATAAAGACATTACCGTGTAACCCGGATATAAGAGAGTTGTCGGGACCGGAGAAGAAGTCTCTTATATCCGGGTTTCTCTTATATCCGCTTTTGGTCTATTTTGTTTAGGTAAGTATGGCTCTAATTTGAGATCAGAGAAAATCTCTCTTATATCCGAGTTTCTCTTATATCCGGGTCTCTTATATCCGGGTTACACTGTATATTATTTTTAATTGACAGCATCTCTTGTAATTATGAAGTTTTATCACAAGTGCTGTAATCACATATTCCACTGTTTGCAAAGGACGTGGGAAGTTTTAATTCTGGTTTATCTTCAATTATATTAAAAAAAAAATTACGATTATTTCTTCTTCAGAATTATACAAAAATATTTTAATGTAATTTATTTTGGAGAAGTTTAGAAAAATATATAAAATGTTAATTTTCTTGTGAAAAATACTTGATTTTTTTGTAATTCATCGCAATTCGATGTTGAAAGAAATATCTATTTTTATGACAAGGAAAAAGTGATGGATTACAATAAATTGTTTTAAATTGCTACCATAAAAAGCTGCTGTTGTTAGATTTCATATGCTTGTATTTTATGGTATACCAACACTTTTGCAGGTTATTTAAAACCAGAAATTATTTTAGATTTTAAGAATTTTTTTTGATGTGGGAGATAATAATTTTTAGTGATACAGGTCTTACTAATAACTGGGGAAGTAATGGATTCATACATTTTCCAATGATTTTTGCGCGTAAGTGAATATAACGAACCTAACTGGAATTGGAACTCTCTAATTAACAATTCCGAGCCATTACCAATTGCAACATCCAAACATTCAAGCTTAACAGCACCGAGTATTCCTAAATGGTCACTCATCTAGTTATTAACCAGGATCGACGTTGCTTAACTTCGTAACCAGGATCGACGTTGCTTAACTTCGGTAATCGTACGGGAGTCAGTGTTTCAACGTGACGTGGCTGTAAGCACAGCTGTTGATAGTGTAATAAAAAACAAAATCAGTTTTATAATTGTGATTGGCATAGTGCTTACGTTATTCTACTTACCATCATCAATATAATAATGATCTCTCAGTATACAAGTATCAGCTGTAAGAGAGGGAGAGACAGACAGAAAGTGAGAGAGGAAAGGTGAGAGAGGAAAGGTGAGAGAGGAAAGGTGAGAGAGAAACGAAATAAAACTCTTTTGGTTAAACATAACGACGGTCATTCTTTTTAAAAATTTAGCTTATTGTTTAATCTCCACTTTCTGTAATGGAATGTACGTCAATATATATTTCTGCAAACAGCTTTTTTTTCTGGTAGAAGAAATGATGGAGTTAGATTCGTTCTAGGTTTACAAACCGAGTCTTGTATGTTCCACTTAGAATTATTCATATGAATGAATGTATCATCATACACACTTACACACACGTATATATCATATCGAGAATATTTAACATTGAAAAACATAAGGAAAAAATTAATTATTTTTAATAATATGTGGAAATCTCCGCTTTTACCTGAAGATGGTCGCGAGACCAGAAACACGTGTAGTAAAATTATGGAAAACAAAGCATAATATTTTTTTCGAAATAAATACACATTACAACCAAAAACGTTTGCGGCACCACTCTTCTCTTCTTTTTAATATACATACTTTTCTCTCGTTGGAACCACTACAACCTCTTTCTTTTTTATATATATATATATATATATATATATATATATATATATATATATATATATATATATATATATATATATAGTAAAGTTAACAAATCCGTTGGTATATAATTCAAGTGGATTCTAGTAATCAAAATATTAAAACTGATCTACAAAAAGAGCTCAATATATTTATTAATACAGAGCAATATAATTTCTATGAATCCCTTACATCCTTTTTATCTATATCTTTTAAATTTATTTTAAACCCCTTTTTATTCCTCCTTTAATTTTAAATTAAAATTTCATTCTTCATATAAACGCAAATTAATGTCATTAGATTAATATTCGGGTTTAATTTTATTGAATAGTATAGACATTATGTTTATTTATTTTTATAATAATACTTTCTCGTTCTCAAATCAGTTTCTTGATATTAAGATGAAATTCATCAAGTATGATGATCTTGGACGAGGTCGAAAGTATTTGGGCAGGAAAAAGCTGCGGTGCTTGAACATGCAGAACATTTGGATATATTTTACACACTTTGTGTCCAGAAAAGAAAACACTTGTACGTACACAAGGAAAATTAAATAAAAAGCTTAATCGCGGTACCTTGTCAGTCGTCTTTAATGAAATATATATATATATATATATATATATATATATATATATATATATATATATATATATATATTAAAGACAGAAGACGCCGAAAAAATTATATTTTGTGTGTGCTATATTTTTTGCTACACGGGTTTCGGGTCTTGTGACCTTCATCAGGCGAGAATACGTATTTCCACATATTATTTAAAGGAATGAATTTTTTCTTATGTTGATTGTTTTGTGTGTAGTAGTAATCGAAAATCATCTTGGACTGGTGGAAGAGTGTTCCTTTGCTAAAGGGATAATAAAACAATTAGGATTGGTCAGGGAAAGAGGAAGGTTTAAGGTTTTTGTTCCTATCTTTTTATGTCCTGTGAATCTTTTTAGACCTTCCTCCATTCTTGTGTATTCTGCGTGTGTGTTTTTGCTAGTGTGTGTGTATTCATTTTCTATACATATATATTGTTTTGTAACAAGGAAATAGTATATATATATATATACACACACACTTTGTGATCCCACACAACATATGGCAAAAACACTAGACGGACCACACATACACAAACGCACACGCACAAACACACCATACAAAATACGTGTAGTTACTGTATAGATTTCTCTATAATAATATATGGAGAACGAATATATACACACATATAGGCAAAAAGAAACACACTAGGCAGACCACACACATACAGACACACACCTGAAACCTACACATCATACAAAGTGTGTGTGTTTGTGTGTATATATATATATATATATATATATATATATATATATATATATATATATATATATATACCATTTCCTTGTAATAAAACAACACACACACACACACACAATCACACACACACAAACACAAACACACACACATGTATATGTTTATAAATCCACCTTATAACCCAAAAATTTTGCGGCGTCTTCTCTCTTCAAAATATACACTTTATATACATACGCAAACACACATATATATATATGCATATATATGTGTGTATGTGTGTGTGTGTGTGTGTGGTTAGCCATAAATTATTAAAAATAACATTTTTATAAAATTTAAACACAAACAGAAAATAGATCATTGATATTTGGTTTTCAAGTTCATGTTAATCATTTTCTATAATCTCCTTACGATTTCATAAGATTTCATGAGATTTGGAGGTTGGCCAAGAATACGTCCTGTGTCAGATGGAATAAAGAACTTTTCGTTTTAATTTCATTCAAAAAGATTGCATTTCATTGTGACAGCTGTTAGAACCATGTGAGTTAAAATGGAAAGACATTCCGTCAAAATTGGCGTCTTTTTATTTATTGCTTCAACCATACAAACAAATATTCAATATTTTCAACAGATTATGACAGCTTTTGTAATTCAAAAAAGATAAAAATGCGAAGGAATAACAAAGAAGATTTGTACAGTATGGCATGGCCGTCAATGTTAACTTTTAAATCAGATGTACAATAAATTGTATGAGTCTTTGTGTTCTTCTCCTTCCTTTTTTGTGTTTTGGTTTATTACCTATCTGCACTGTGTTGTATTTCGGCTAAGAGTGGACAGGAAAGGAATTTGAGTTCGTTTGGCAAAAAACTGAATGATCTCCTAAGAAAATGAGTGGGAAACAG